>CAXDIO010000011.1:600000-806000 GCA_963989345.1 Clangula hyemalis | reverse complement strand
CACTGCATCATCACAGCTTCATCACAACATCTTCACAGTATCATCACTGCTTCATCTCTGCCACATCACAGCATCATTACAGTGTCATGACATCATCATCACTGCATAATCACTACATCATAAACGCATAATCACAGCATCATGACAGCATCATCACTGCATTATCACAGTGTCATAACGGCATCATCAGAGCATCATCACAGCCTCATAACAACATAAACACTGCATCATCACAGCATCATCACTGCGTCATCACAGCGTCATAACAGCATCATCACTGCATCATCATTGCGTCATCACTGCATCATCTCAGCATCATAATAGTGTCATCACAGTGTCATCACAGTCATCACAGCATCATCAAATCATCATTGCACCGTCATCACAGCATCATCACTGCATCATCATTGCACCATCACTGCATCATCACAGCATCATCTCAGCATCATCACAGCATCATTACTGCATAATCAATGCATTATCACAGCATAATCAAAGCATCACCACTGCGCCTTCACAGCATCATCACGGCATCATCACATTATCATCAGATCGTCATCACAGAATCATCACAGCATCATCACTATGTCATCACAGCATAATCACAATATCATCACAATGTCATTAAAGCATCATAACTGCATCATCACTGCATCATAACTGCATCATCACTGCATTATCACATCGTCACCACAGCGTCATCGCAGCAACATCACAGCATCATCACTGCATCGTAACTGCATCATCACGGTATCATCACAGCATCATCACAGCATCACAACAGCATTATCAGAGCATCACAACAGCCTCAACAGTGTCACCACAGCAACATCACAGAATCATCACAGCATAATCGCAGCGTCACTACAGCATCATTACTGCATAATCACTGCATCATTACAGCATAATCACTGCATCATCACAACGTTATCACAGTATCATCACTGCATCATCATATCATCATCGCAGCGTCATCACTGCATCATCGCTGCATAGTCACAGCATCATCGCGTCTTCATACACGCATCATAACAGGGTCATCACAGCATCATAACCGCATAAACACTGCATCATCACAGCATCATCATTGCGTCATCACAAAATCATCAAAACATCATCGCAGCATCATCACAGCATCACGACAGCGTTACAAGAGCATCACAGCAGTTTCATCACAGTGTCATAACAGAATCATCACATAGTCATCACAACATCATCGCAGTGTCATAAATGCCTCATCACTACATCATCACAACATAATCATAGTATCATCACAGCATCATCACTGCATCGTCACAGCATTATCAAATCATCACTGCACCATCACATCATCATCAATGCATCATCAATGCTTCATCTCAGTGTCATCACAGTATCAATACTGCGGAATCACTGCATCAACACATCAAAATATCTGCATCATCACATCACCATCACTGCATCATCATATCATCATCACTGCATCATCACTGCGTCATCACAGTATTATCACATAATCACGATACGGTCATCACAGAGTCATCGCAGAATCATCACAGCATCATCACTGTGTCATCACAGCGTCGTCACAGCATCATCACAATATCATCACAGCTTCATCACAGCCTCATATCTGCATCATCATTGCATAATGACTGCATCATAACATCATCATAACTACGTCATCATATTGTCATCATCACAGCATCACGACAGCGTCATCACAACATCACGTCAGGGTCATCACAGCATCATCACTGCATTGTCACAGAATCATGACCGCGTCATCACAGCATCATCACATCATCATCCCTGCATCATCACATCATCATCACTGCATCATCACAGCATTATCACAGCATCATCAAAGCATCATCACGGCGTAATCACAGCATCATCACAGCAGGATCGAAGCGTCATCACTGCAGCATCACAACATCATCACAGTATCCTCAGAGCATCTTCACTGCATCATCACTACATTGTCACAGCATCATCACATCATCATCACTGCATCATCACAGCATAATCTCAGCATCATCACAGTATCAGTACTGCAGAATCATTGCATCATCACAACATCATTGCAGCATCATCATAGCATCACAACAGTGTTATCTGAGCATCACGACAGTGTAATCATAGCATCATCACAGATTCATCAGAGCATCATTGCAGCGTCATCACTGCATCATCACAGTATCATCACATCATAGCAACATCATCACAACATCATCGCAGAATCATCACTGCATCATCAGAGCATCATCTCAGCATAATCACAGCATCATTAGTGCAGAATCACTACATCATCACATCACCATCACTGCATCATCACATCATCATCAGAGCATCATTACTGCGTCATCACTACATCATCAATGCATCATCACAACGCCATCTCAGTATCATCACAGCATCATCACAGCGTCATCACAGCATCACAACAGTGTCGTCGCAGCATCAACACAGCATCATTACATCATGATTATGCGTCATCAGAGCGTCATCGCAGCATCCTCACAGCATCATCATAGTACCACTACAGCATCATCACAGAATCACTATAGCGTCATCAAAGCATCATCACAGCATCATCACATCATCACCACAGCATCATCGCAGCATCGTCACTGCGTCATCACAGCATCATCACTGCATGATCACTGCATCATCACAGCATCATCACAGAATTGTAACTGCATCCTCACTGCATCATCACCGCATCACCATCATCACATCATCACAAGCTGTGATGACACTGTAAGGACGCTGTGATGATGCTGTGATGATGCGGTGATGATGCTCTGATGATACTATGGTGATGCTGTGATGATGCTGTGATGCTCTGATCATGTGTGCTGTGCATCACAGCGTCATCACAGCATCATAGCGTCATCAAATTATCATCACTGCATCATCAGAGCATCACCAGAACTTCATCGCAGCATCATCAAAGCAACATCTCAGCGTCATCACAGCGTCACTACTGCAACATCACTGCATCATCAGAGCATTGGTGTAGATGCACTTCAGCTGGGCCATTGCCCTATCCTCCGGCCTTGCCATTGTTCCCCCTGGCACAGCCCCAACAATCCTTGCTTCAGCCCCATCCCCCTTCTTACCTAGTTTAAAGCCCTCTCAATGAGCCCTGCCAGCTCCTGGCCCGGGATCCTTTTTCCCCTAAAAGATAGGGACCCGTCTGCGGCCATCAGGCCAGGTGCTGAGTAAAGTGCCCCATGGTCAAAAAAAAACAAGATTTCTGCGTTGGCACCAGAAATGATGATGTTATGATGCTGTGGTGATGCTGTTGTGATGGTGCTGTGATGATGATTTGATGACACAGTGATGATGCAGTTATGATGCTGTGATGATGCAGTGATGATGCTATGATGACGCTTTGATTACACTGTGATGCTTTGATGATGCTGTGATGACAATGTTATTATGCTGTGATGACGCTGTGATGATGCTGTTATGACAATTTGATGATGCTGTGATTATACAGCTATGATGCTCTCAGGATGATATGATGATGCAGTGATGATGCTGTGATGATGCAGTCATGATGCTGTGATGACGCTGTCGTGACTCAATGATGATGCTGTGGTGACGCTGTGATGATGTTGTGATGATGCTGTGATGATGCTCTGATGATGCTGTGCTGATGTAGTGTTTATACAGTGATGATGCAGTTATGATACTGCGATGAAGCTTTGATGATGCTGCGATGATGCAGTGATGATGCTGTGATGATGCTGTGATGACGCTTTGATGAGGCTTTGATTATTTGATGGTGCTGTGATGATGATTTGATGACACAGTGATGATGCAGTTATGATGCTGTGATGATGCAGTGATGACGCTATGATGACGCTTTGATTACACTGTGATGCTTTGATGATGCTGTGATGACAATGTTATTATGCTGTGATGACGCTGTGATGATGCTGTTATGACAATTTGATGATGCTGTGATTATACAGCTATGATGCTCTCAGGATGATATGATGATGCAGTGATGATGCTGTGATGATGCAGTCATGATGCTGTGATGACGCTGTCGTGACTCAATGATGATGCTGTGGTGACGCTGTGATGATGTTGTGATGATGCTGTGATGATGCTCTGATGATGCTGTGCTGATGTAGTGTTTATACAGTGATGATGCAGTTATGATACTGCGATGAAGCTTTGATGATGCTGCGATGATGCAGTGATGATGCTGTGATGATGCTGTGATGACGCTTTGATGAGGCTTTGATTATTTGATGATGCTGTGATGATGCTGTGATGACGCTGTGATGACACTGTGATGCTGTGATGATGTTGTAATAATGCTCTGGTGAAGCTGTGATGACGTTTTCATGATGCAGTGATCATGATGTTATGATGCTGTGATAATGCTTTGGTGACGCTTTGATGACACTGTGATGATGTTGCGATGATGCAGTGATGATGCTGTGATGATGCAGTGATGATGCAGTGATGGTGCTACGATGATGCTGTTGTGATGCTGTGATGATGCTGTGATGACGCTTTGATGACACTATGATAATGTTGTGATAATGCAGTAATGATGCAGTGATGACTCAGTGATGATGCTGTGATGACGCTGTGATCATGTTGTGATGATTCTGTGATGGCACTGTGATGCTTTGTTTAAGCTCTGATGATGCTGTGATGATGCAGTAATGATGTCGTGATGATGCTGTGATGATGCCGTGATGATGCTGTTATTATGCTGTGATCATGTAGTGAAATGATGTGATGATGCTCTGATGATACAGTGATGATGCAGTGATGATCCAGTTATGACGATGTGGTGAGGCTGTGATAATATTGTGATGATGCTGTGATGATGCAGTGATGATGCTGTGATGATGCAGTGATGAGGCAGCGATAATGTTCTGATGACGCTATGATGATACTGTGATGATACAATGATGACGCTGTGATTCTTTGGTGATGCTGTGATGATGCAGTGATCATTCACTTATGATGCTGTTATGATGCAGTGATGACGCTGCGATGATGCAGTGCTGACGCTGCGATGATGCTGTGTTGATGCTGTAATGATGATGTGATGACGCTGTGATGACGCACTGATAATGTAGTTATTACGCTGTGATGATTCTGTGATGACGCGCTGATGATGATGTGATGACGCTTTGAAGACACTGTGATGATGCTGTGTTGATGCTGTGATGAAGCTGTGATGAGTCTTTGATGACGCTGTGATGGTTTAATGATGCTGTGATGATGCTGCGATGATGCTGTGATGATGGCGTGATGATTCTGTGATGATGCTGTGATGATGCTTTGGTGATGCCGTGATGAAGCTGTGATGACGCTTTGATTATGCTGTGATGCTTTGATGATGCTGTGATGATGCTGTAATAATGCTGTGATAATAGGATGGTACTGTAGTGATGCCGTGATGATGCTCTGATGACACTTTGATGACGCTGTGATGCTTTGATGATGCTGTAATAATGCTGTGATGATAGGATGATACTGTAGTGATGCCGTGATGATGCTCTGATGACACTTTGATGACGCTGTGATGCTTTGATGATGCTGTGATGATGCTCTGATGACGCTGTGATGATGCAGTGATGATGCAGTGATGAAGCTGTGATGACGCTTTGATGACACTATGATAATATTCTGATGATGCAGTAATGATGCTGTGATGACACAGTGATGATGCTGTGATGATGCTGTAATGATGCAGCGATGATGCTGTGATGATGTTGTGATTATGCTGTGATGACGCTACGATAATGCTGTTATGATGCTGTGATGACGCTGTGATCATGCTGTGATCATGCTGTGATGATGCAGTGATGACGCTGCGATGATGCTTTGATGATTCTTTGAAGATGCAGTGATGACGACGTGATGACGCTGTGACGACGCTGTGATGACGCTGTTATGATGCAGCGATGATGCAGTGATGATGCTGTGACGATGTAGTGGTGATGACGCATTGATGACGCTGTGATGATGCTGTGATGATGATGTGATGATGCTGTGATGACTCTATGATGATGCAGTGATGACACTGTGATGGCACTGTGATGCCTTGTTGAAGCTCTGATGATGCATTGATAATGCACTGATTATGCAATGATGATGTTGTCTTGATACTGTGATGATGCTGTGATGACGGTTTGATGACACTGTGATGACGTTCTGATGATGCAGTGATGATGCTGTGATGATGCTGTGATGATGCTGCGATGATGTTGTTGTGACGGTCTGATGATGCTGTGATGACGGTTTGATGACACTGTGATGATGTTCTGATGATGCAGTGATGATGCTGTGATGATGCTGTGATGACGCTTCGATGATGCTGTTGTGATGCTCTGATAATGCTATGATTACGCTTTGATGACACTGTGATGCTGTTGTTGTGATGCAGTGATGACGCTGTGATGATGCTGTGATGCTCTGATGATGATGATATGATGCTGTGATGATGCAGTAATGATGCTGTGATGGTGCTGTGATGACGCTTTGATTACTGCATCATCACTGCATCATCACTGCATCACCACAGCATCATCACTGCGTAATCAAAACATCATCACAGCATCAGCACAACATCATCACTGCATCATCACAGCATCATTACAGCATCATCACAGCATCATCACAGCATCATCACAGCCTCATAACTACATAAACACTGCATCATCACAGCATCATCACTGCGTCATCACAGCGTCAAAACAGCATCATCCCATCATCATCATTGCATCATAACAGCATCATCACAACATCATCACAGTATAATGAATGCATCATCACGGCATCATCACAGCGTCATCACAGCGTCATCTCTGCGTCATCAAAGCATCACCACTGCATCATCACAGCATTATAACAGTGTCATCAAAACGTCATCACAGAGTAATCACAGGATCATCATATCGTCGTCGCAGCGTCATCACAGCATCATAATAGCATCATCACAGCATCATAACAGAATCATCACTGAATCATCACTGCATCATCACAGCATCATCACAGCTTCATCACATCGTCATGACAGCATTATCAGTGCATCATCACTGCATCATCACAGCGTCATCACAGCATTGTAACTGCATCCTCACTGCATCATCACCGCGTCACCATCATCACATCATCACAAGCTGTGATGACACTGTAAGGACGCTGTGATGATGCGGTGATGATGCGGTGATGATGCTCTGATGATACTATGGTGATGCTGTGATGATGCTGTGATGCTCTGATCATGTGTGCTGTGCATCACAGCGTCATCACAGCATCATAGCGTCATCAAATTATCATCACTGCATCATCAGAGCATCACCAGAACTTCATCGCAGCATCATCAAAGCAACATCTCAGCGTCATCACAGCGTCACTACTGCAACATCACTGCATCATCAGAGCATTGGTGTAGATGCACTTCAGCTGGGCCATTGCCCTATCCTCCGGCCTTGCCATTGTTCCCCCTGGCACAGCCCCAACAATCCTTGCTTCAACCCCATCCCCCTTCTTACCTAGTTTAAAGCCCTCTCAATGAGCCCTGCCAGCTCCTGGCCCAGGATCCTTTTTCCCCTAAAAGATAGGGACCCGTCTGCGGCCATCAGGCCAGGTGCTGAGTAAAGTGCCCCATGGTCAAAAAAAAACAAGATTTCTGCATTGGCACCAGAAATGATGATGTTATGATGCTGTGGTGATGCTGTTGTGATGGTGCTGTGATGATGATTTGATGACACAGTGATGATGCAGTTATGATGCTGTGATGATGCAGTGATGATGCTATGATGACGCTTTGATTACACTGTGATGCTTTGATGATGCTGTGATGACAATGTTATTATGCTGTGATGACGCTGTGATGATGCTGTTATGACAATTTGATGATGCTGTGATTATACAGCTATGATGCTCTCAGGATGATATGATGATGCAGTGATGATGCTGTGATGATGCAGTCATGATGCTGTGATGACGCTGTCGAGACTCAATGATGATGCTGTGGTGACGCTGTGATGATGTTGTGATGATGCTGTGCTGATGTAGTGTTTATGCAGTGATGATGCAGTTATGATACTGCGATGAAGCTTTGATGATGCTGTGATGATGCTGTGATGAAGCTTTGATGATGCTGTGATTACACAGCTATGATGCTTTCATGATTATATGATGATGCAGTGATGATGCTGTGATGACACTGTTATGACGCAGTGATGACACTGAATACGCTGTGATGATGCTGGGATGGTTTCATGATGCTATGATGATGCTGTGATGATTCAGTGATGACGCTGAGATGATGCTGTGATGATGCATTGATAACGCTGCGATGATGCTGCGATGATGTTGTCATGATGCTGTGATGATATTATGATGATGCTGAGATGATGCTTTGATGACACTGTGATGATGTTGTGATGATGCTCTGATGACGCTGTGATGACAGTGATGATGTAGTGATGCTGCTGTGATGATGCCTTGATGACGCTGTGATGCGGTGAAGATGTATTGATGATGCTGTGATGATGCATTTATGATGATGTGTTTATGCTGTGATGACGCTGTGATGATGCAGCGATAGTGCAGTGTTGATGCAGTTATGACGCTGTGGTGAGGCTGTGATAATAGTGTGATGATGGTGTGATGACACTGCGATGATGCTGTGATGATGCTGTGATGACTCTGTGATAACGCTTTGATGACACTGTAATGATGCTGTAATGACGCCGTGATGAAGCTGTGATGGTGCTTTGATGAGGCTGTGATGACGCAGTGATGATGTTGTGATGACGCTCTGATGACGCTGTGATGCTTTGATGATGCTGTGATGATGGTGTGACGATGCAGTGGTGACACTGCGATGATATTGTAATGATGCAGTGATGATGCTGTGATGATGCAGTGATGATGCTTTGGTGATGCTGTGATGATGCTCTGATGACGCTGTAATGACGGAGTGATGATGCAGTGATGATGCTGTGATGACGTTGTTATGACACTTTGATGATGCTGTGATGCTGTGATGATGTAGGTATGATGCTTTAATGAAGCAGTGATGATGCTGTGATGATGTTGTGATGGTGCTGTGATGATGCAGTGATACCGCTGCGATGATACAGTGATGATTCTGTGATGATGCAGTGATGGCGACGCTGTGATGCATTGATGATGCTGTGATGATGCTGCGATGATGCTGTTGTGATGCTTTGATGATGCAGTGATGACGATGCGATGGTGATGTTGTGATGATGCTGTGACAATGCTTTGATAGCACTGTGATGATGTTGTGATGATGCAGTAATGATGCTGTGATGACACAGTGATGGTACAGTGATGATGTGATGATGACGCTGTGATGACGCTGTGATACTGTAATACTGTTGTGATGATGCTGTGGTGATGCTGTGATGACGCTTTCATGATGCAGTGATCATGATGTGATGATGCTGTGATGATGCTTTGATGACACTGTGATGATGTTGTGATGATGCAGTGATGAAGCTGAGATGACGCTGCGATGATGCTGCGATGATGCATTGATGACACTGTGATGATGCTGTGACGATGTATTTATGATGACGCATTGATTACACTGTGATGACGCTGCGATGATGCTGCGATGATGCAGTGATGATGCTGTGATGATGCTGTGATGACGCTTTGATGAGGCTTTGATTATTTGATGATGCTGTGATGATGCTGTGATGACGCTGTGATGACACTGTGATGCTGTGATGATGTTGTAATAATGCTCTGGTGAAGCTGTGATGACGTTTTCATGATGCAGTGATCATGATGTTATGATGCTGTGATAATGCTTTGATGACGCTTTGATGACACTGTGATGATGTTGCGATGATGCAGTGATGATGCTGTGATGATGCAGTGATGATGCAGTGATGGTGCTACGATGATGCTGTTGTGATGCTGTGATGATGCTGTGATGACGCTTTGATGACACTATGATAATGTTGTGATAATGCAGTAATGATGCAGTGATGACTCAGTGATGATGCTGTGATGATGCAGTGATGATGATGTGATGATGTTGTTATGATGCTGTGATGATGCAGTGATCATTCACTTATGATGCTGTTATGATGCAGTGATGACGCTGCGATGATGCAGTGCTGACGCTGCGATGATGCTGTGTTGATGCTGTAATGATGATGTGATGACGCTGTGATGACGCACTGATAATGTAGTTATTACGCTGTGATGATTCTGTGATGACGCGCTGATGATGATGTGATGACGCTTTGAAGACACTGTGATGATGCTGTGTTGATGCTGTGATGAAGCTGTGATGACGAGGTGATGGTTCTTTGATGACGCTCTGATGACGCAGTGGTGATGCTGTGATGACGCTGCGATGAGTCTTTGATGACGCTGTGATGGTTTAATGATGCTGTGATGATGCTGCGATGATGCTGTGATGATGGCGTGATGAATCTGTGATGATGCTGTGATGATGCTTTGGTGATGCCGTGATGAAGCTGTGATGACGCTTTGATTATGCTGTGATGCTTTGATGATGCTGTGATGATGCTGTAATAATGCTGTGATGATAGGATGATACTGTAGTGATGCCGTGATGATGCTCTGATGACACTTTGATGACGCTGTGATGCTTTGATGATGCTGTGATGATGCTCTGATGACGCTGTGATGATGCAGTGATGATGCAGTGATGAAGCTGTGATGACGCTTTGATGACGCTGTGATGATTTTGTTATGATGTTGTTGTGATGCTGTGATGATTCAGTGATGATGCTGCGATGAATCTGTTGTGATGCTGTGTTGACGCTTTGGTGACACTATGATAATATTCTGATGATGCAGTAATGATGCTGTGATGACGTAGTGATGATGCTGTGATGATGCTGTAATGATGCAGCGATGATGCTGTGATGATGTTGTGATTATGCTGTGATGACGCTACGATAATGCTTTTATGATGCTGTGATGACGCTGTGATCATGCTGTGATCATGCTGTGATGATGCAGTGATGACGCTGCGATGATGCTTTGATGATTCTTTGAAGATGCAGTGATGACGACGTGATGACGCTGTGACGACGCTGTGATGACGCTGTTATGACGCAGCGATGATGCAGTGATGATGCTGTGACGATGTAGTGGTGATGACGCATTGATGACGCTGTGATGATGCTGTGATGATGATGTGATGATGCTGTGATGACTCTATGATGATGCAGTGATGACACTGTGATGGCACTGTGATGCCTTGTTGAAGCTCTGATGATGCATTGATAATGCACTGATTATGCAATGATGATGTTGTCTTGATACTGTGATGATGCTGTGATGACGGTTTGATGACACTGTGATGACGTTCTGATGATGCAGTGATGATGCTGTGATGATGCTGTGATGATGCTGCGATGATGTTGTTGTGATGGTCTGATGATGCTGTGATGACGGTTTGATGACACTGTGATGATGTTCTGATGATGCAGTGATGATGCTGTGATGATGCTGTGATGACGCTTTGATTACTGCATCATCACTGCATCATCACTGCATCACCACAGCATCATCACTGCGTAATCAAAACATCATCACAGCATCAGCACAACATCATCACAGCATCATTACAGCATCATCACAGCATCATCACAGCATCATCACAGCATCATCACAGCCTCATAACTACATAAACACTGCATCATCACAGCATCATCACTGCGTCATCACAGCGTCAAAACAGCATCATCCCATCATCATCATTGCATCATAACAGCATCATCACAACATCATCACAGTATAATGAATGCATCATCACGGCATCATCACAGCGTCATCACAGCATCATCACAGCGTCATCACAGCGTCATCTCTGCGTCATCAAAGCATCACCACTGCATCATCACAGCATTATAACAGTGTCATCAAAACGTCATCACAGAGTAATCACAGGATCATCATATCGTCGTCGCAGCGTCATCACAGCATCATAATAGCATCATCACAGCATCATAACAGAATCATCACTGAATCATCACTGCATCATCACAGCATCATCACAGCATCATCGCATCGTCATCACTGCATCTTCACAGCATCACCACTGCATCATCACAGCATCATCACATCATCATCACAGCATCATCACTGCACCATCACAGCATCATTACAGCATCATCAGATCATCACCACTGCATCATCATTGCATCATGACATCATCATCACAGCATCATCACAGCATCATCATATCATCATCACAGTGTCATCACAGCATCATCACTATGTCATCACAGCGTCATAGCTGCATAATCACAGAATCATCACAGCATCATCACAGCATCATCATATCATCATCACCACATAATCACAGTGTCATCACAGCATCATCACTGCGCCATCACTGCATCATCACAGCATCTTCGCATTTTCATCACAGCATCATCTCTGCGTCCTCACTGCATCATCACTACTGCATCAGAGCATTATCTCAGTGTCATCAGAGTATCATTACAGCATAATCACTGCATTATCACAGCATCATCACATTATCATCACTACATCATCACATCATCATCACTGCATCATCAATCATAGAATCATAGAATCATAGAATATCCTGAGTTGGAAGTGACCCTTAAGGATCATGAAGTCCAACTCTTGACACCGCACAGGTCTACCCAAAAGTTCAGATCATGTGACTAAGTGCACAGTCCAATCTCTTCTTAAATTCAGACAGGCTCGGTGCAGTGACCACTTCCCTGGGGAGCCTGTTCCAGTGTGCAACCACCCTCTCTGTGAAGAACCCCCTCCTGATGTCAAGCCTAAATTTCCCCTGCCTCAGCTTAACCCCGTTCCCGCGGGTCCTGTCGCTGGTGTTAATGGAGAAAAGGTCTCCTGCCTCTCGACACCCCCTTACGAGGAAGTTGTAGACTGTGATGAGGTCTCCCCTCAGCCTCCTCTTCTCCAGGCTGAACAGGCCCAGTGACCTCAGCCGTTCATCGTACGTCTTCCCCTCCAGGCCTTTCACCATCTTTGTAGCCCTCCTCTGGACACTCTCCAACAGTTTCATGTCCTTTTTATACTGTGGTGCCCAGAACTGCACACAGTACTCGAGGTGAGGCCGCACCAGTGCAGAGTAGAGCGGGACAATCACCTCCCTTGACCTACTAGCGATGCCGTGCTTGATGTACCCCAGGACACGCTTGGCCCTCCTGGCTGCCAGGGCACACTGCTGGCTCATATTCAATTTGCTGTCTACCACGACCCCCAGATCCCTCTCTTCTAGGCTGCTCTCCAGCGTCTCATCGCCCAGTCTGTACGTGCAGCCAGGGTTTCCCCGTCCCAGGTGCAGGACCCGGCACTTGCTCTTATTGAACTTCATGCGGTTGGTGATCGCCCAGCTCTCCAACCTATCCAGGTCCCTCTGCAAGGCCTTTCCACCCTCATTCGAGTCCACAACTCCTCCAAGTTTGGTGTCATCAGCAAACTTGCTCAAAATACCTTCTATTCCTACATCCAGATCGTTTATAAAAATATTGAAAAGTACCGGCCCTAAAATGGAGCCTTGAGGGACCCCACTGGTGACCGCCCGCCAGCCTGACGCAGCCCCATTTACCATAACCCTTTGGGCCCTGCCCGTTAGCCAATTGCTCACCCATCGTATGATGTTTTTATTTAGCTGTATGGTGGACATTTTGTCCAGTAGGATCCTATGGGAAACCGTGTCAAAAGCCTTGCTGAAGTCCAAAAAAATCACATCAGCTGGTTTCCCTTGGTCCACCATACGGGTGATCTTATCATAAAAGGAAATCAGGTTAGTTAGGCAGGACCTACCCTTCACAAACCCATGCTGGCTGGGACCAATGACTGCTTTGTCCCCCAGGTGCGCCTCAATAAGTTCGAGAACCATCTTCTCCATGATTTTACCAGGCACTGACGTGAGACTGACAGGCCTGTAATTGCTAGGGTCTTCTTTCTGACCCTTCTTGAAAATCGGCACAACATTTGCCAGCTTCCAGTCTACCGGGACCTCTCCAAATTCCCAGGATCGTTGAAAAATAATTGAGAGAGGTTCCGCGATGACGTCCGCCAGCTCTTTCAGCACCCGGGGATGAATCCCATCCAGACCCATGGACTTGTAGGGATCCAGGTGGAGTAGCAAATCCCGCACACTTTCAGGGTCGGTTGGGAGTTTGTCATCCCCACCGTCCCGGTCCTCCAGCTCAGGGCACCCTGGGTCCCGAAGCCCATCATCGGCATTGAAGACAGAGGCAAAGAAGGCGTTAAGCATCTCTGCTTTGCCTATGTCATTGTCTGTGAGGAGACCTTCCCTATCAAGGAGCGGCCCTATGTATTCTTTAGTTCTCCTTTTTCCATTCACATATCTAAAAAAACCCTTTTTATTTTCTCTCACAGACACAGCCAGCTTCAACTCTAGGTGTGTTTTGGCCACACAAATTTTCTCCCTACAAACACGAACAGCATCCCTGTATTCTTTCCTTGACACCTGGCCCTCCTTCCAGTAGCGAAACACTCTCTGTTTCCGCCTAATCTCCATTAGAATGTGCCTGGTCAGCCACGCCGGCCTCCTGTCCCGCCTGCCTGACTTGCGATGTTTAGGAATTGCCTGATCTTGTGCTTCTAGGAGGCATCGCTTAAAGAATGACCAGCACTGGTGGACATCGAGGCCTTCAAGAGCAGTTTCCCAGGGGACCTTGCTGACTAGTTCCCTGAGCAGCCTGAAGTCCGCTTTCCCCATATCTAGGGATGAGGTTTTGGTGGCACTTTTCCTTCTGTCACCGTAAATTTTGAACTCAACCACTTCATGGTCGCTATGAAAATATGCATCATCACAGCGTCATCACTATATCATCACTGCATCATCACAGCATCATCAGAACGACATCAGAGCATCATCACTGCATCATGACATCATCATCACTGCATCATCACATCATCATCACATAATCTTCAATGCGTCATCACAGCGTAATCACAAAGTCATCACTTCATCATCAAATTGCCATCAGAGCGTCATCACAGCATCATCACAGCTGTATCGCAACGTCATCACAGCATCACCACAGCATCATCACTGTGTCATCACATCATCATCCCAGCATCATCACAAAATCATGACAGCATCATTACTGCTTACACACTGCATCATCACAGCTGTATCGCAACGTCATCACAGCATCACCACAGCATCATCACTGTGTCATCACATCATCATCCCAGCATCATCACAAAATCATGACAGCATCATTACTGCTTACACACTGCATCATCACAGCGTCATCACAGCATCATCTCAGCATCATCACAGCATCATCACTGCATCATCTCAGCATCATCACCGCATCATCCCAGCATCATCACAACATCATGACAGCATCATTACTGCTGACTCACTGCATCATCACAGCATTATCACATCATCATAACAACATCATCACTACATCATCACTGCATCATCACAGCATTATCACAGTATCATCACTGCATCATCAGAGAATAATCACATCATCATCACAACATCATCAGAGTGCCATCACAGTATCATCACTGTGTCATCAGAGCGTCATCACAGCATAATCACAGCATCATCACAGCAGCATCAGAGCAGCATCATGGTGTCATGACAGAATCATCACTACGTCATCAAATTGTCATCACAGCAACCCACAGCATCATCACAGCATCATTGCAGCATCATAACAGCATCATCAAAGCATCTTTACTGCTTACTCACTGCATCCTCACAGCGTCATCACACTATTGTCAGTGCATCATCAGAGCATCATCACTGCATCAGCACACCATAATCACATCATCACACCGTCATCACCGTGTCATCACTGCATCATCACAGTGTCATCACAGGGTCATAACTGCATCATCATTTGCCGGTCATAACTGCATGCCATTTGCCGAGGTGATCGGCTCCGGGGCAGATGCATTCTGCAGCGGAGCGGGGGATCGGGCCAGGCAGGGCTAAATTTTCCGGCATCGAGCGTACTTGAGGGAGCCGCCAGGACCTGGCAGCCCTCGTGAGGGAGGCTGATGAGGCGAAGGTGGAGCCAGCAGCGCCTCCTCCGCAGCCGTTCAAAAGCTGCCCCTGGGGAGCGCGAGCGACCAGGACGGGCAAACAGGGCGTGGCGCGTCAGAAGGGAGTGGCGCGGCAGTTAGCGCGGCAGTTCGCGCAGGCAGGGCGAGCAGGAAGGGCAGAGCGCTCCCCCCCGCCCACACGAACACCTCTTAACGACAGCCGTTAGCTAGGTGATAATGGTCTCCACCAGGCACGGTGCGCTCTCCAGGAAGTCGGTACACACCCAGACCGACTACCCGTTAAAAAATGCAGCAGTTCAGGTCACCGGATGCAGGGAGTGTCTGAGCCTGTTGTTGCCATCGGCGGGCGGCAGAGACACTGCGTGCGTGAGGTGCGAGCAGGTGGATGACCTGGTCCGCATGGTGGCGGAGCTCAAGGAGGAGGTGGAGAGGCTGAGGGATATCAGGGAGTGTGAGCGGGAGATAGACTTGTGGAGTAACTCCCTGCAGGGCCTCAAGGAGAGGTACCGGGGTGAGACACCCCAAATGGGGGTGGACCCTCTGCCCTGCTGCTGTCGGGCAGAGGGAGGGGATCTGGGAGTTGAGGAGGAATGGAAACAGGTCCCTGCTCGACGTCACAGGCTATGCCCTCCCCTTCCGGCCCCACCTTCCCAGGTGCCCCTAAGCAACAGGTTTGAGGCCCTGGAGCTTGACAGACCAGTAGCTGAGGAAGAGGTAGCAAGTGTTCCCAGGAGGATGCCTAGGGCGAGGAGCTCGACTCCACGCCTCAGGACTGCCTCCATCAAGAAAGACAGGAGGGTTATTGTTGTTGGAGACTCTACTCTTAGGGGAACAGAGGGCCCTATTTGTCGGCCTGACCCTACCCGTAGGGAAGTCTGCTGCCTCCCTGGGGCCAGGGTCAGGGACGTTGCCAGGAAGCTTCCCAACCTGGTACGCCCCTCTGATTATTATCCTCTTTTGATAGTCCAGGCGGGCAGTGACAACATTGAAGAGAGAAGCCTGAAGGCTATCAAAAGAGACTTTAGGGGGCTGGGACGGTTAGTGGATGGAGCGGGAGTGCAGGTGGTGTTTTCGTCCATCCCTACGGTGGCAGGGAGGGGTACAGAGAGGACACGGAAAGCCCACCTGTTAAACACGTGGCTCCGGGGCTGGTGCCAATGCAGAAATCTTGGGTTTTTCGACCATGGGGCACTTTACTCAGCACCTGGCCTGATGGCCGCAGACGGGTCCCTATCTTTTAGGGGAAAAAGGATCCTGGGCCAGGAGCTGGCAGGGCTCATTGAGAGGGCTTTAAACTAGGTAAGAAGGGGGATGGGGCTGAAGCAAGGATTATTGGGGCTGTGCCAGGGGGAACAATGGCAAGGCCGGAGGATAGGGCAATGGCCCAGCTGAAGTGCATCTACACCAATGCACGCAGCATGGGTAACAAACAGGAGGAGCTGGAAGCCATTGTGCAGCAGGCAGGCTACGACTTGGTTGCCATCACGGAGACGTGGTGGGACCACAGTCATGACTGGAGTGCTGCAATGCCTGGCTATAAGCTCTTCAGAAGGGACAGGCAGCACAGAAGGGCTGGTGGTGTGGCTCTCTATATTAGAGAGTCTTTCGATGTTGTAGAACTCGAGGCTAGGAATGACAAGGTCGAGTCCCTTTGGGTTAGGATCGGCAGGGACATCAAGGCTAGTGTCCTGGTCAGGGTCTGCTATAGACCGCCGAACAAGGATGAGGAGTTCTACAGGCAGCTGACAGAAGTTGCAAAATCTTCAGCGCTTGTACTCGTGGGGGACTTTAACTTCCCTGACACATACTGGAAGCACAACACAGCCCAGAGAAAGCAGTCTAGGAGGTTTCTGGAGGGCGTGGAAGATAGCTTCCTGACACAGCTGGTTAGTGAACCTACCAGGGGTGGTGCCCCGCTAGACCTTCTCTTCACAAACAGAGAAGGACTGGTGGAGGATGTGATTGTCGGGAGCTGTCTTGGGCAGAGTGACCACGAAATGGTGGAGTTCACTATTCTTGGCGAGGCCAGGAAGGGGACCAGTAAAACAGCTGTATTGGACTTTCGGAGGGCTGACTTTGGGCTGCTCAGGACACTAGTTGGTGGAGTTCCTTGGGAGGCGGTTCTGAAGGGCAGAGGAGTCCAGGAAGGCTGGGCGCTCTTCAAGAGGGAAATCTTAATGGCGCAGGAGCGGTCTGTCCCCATGTGCCCAAAGATGAGCCAGCAGGGAAGAAGACCAGCCTGGCTCAACAGAGAACTGTGGCTTGAGCTTAGGAGAAAAAAGAGGGTTTATAATCTTTGGAAAAGTGGGCAGGCCACTAGGGAGGACTATAAGGATGTAGCGAGGCTGTGTAGGGACAAAATTAGGAAGGCCAAAGCTCATCTGGAGCTCAATCTGGCTACTGCTGTTAAAGATAACAAAAAACGTTTTTATGAATACATCAACACAAAAAGGAGGACTAAGGAGAATCTCCATCCTTTACTGGATGCGGGGGGAAACTTAGTTACAAGAGATGAGGAAAAGGCGGAGGTGCTCAATGCCTTCTTTGCCTCAGTCTTTAGCGGCAATACCGGTTGTTCTCTGGATACCCAGTACCCTGAGCTGGTGGAAGGGGATGGGGAGCAGGATGTGGCCCTCACTATCCACAAAGAAATGGTTGGTGACCTGCTACGGCACTTGGAGGTGCACAAATCGATGGGGCCGGATGGGATCCACCCAAGGGTACTGAGAGAACTGGCAGAGGAGCTGGCCAAGCCCCTGTCCATCATTTATCAGCAGTCCTGGCTATCGGGGGAGGTCCCAGCTGACTGGCGACTAGCAAATGTGACGCCCATCTACAAGAAGGGCCGGAGGGCAGACCTGGGAAACTACAGGCCTGTCAGTTTGACCTCAGTACCGGGGAAGCTCATGGAGCAGATCCTCTTGAGAGTCATCATGCAGCACTTGCAGGGCAAGCAGGCGATCTGGCCCAGTCAGCAGGGGTTTATGGAAGGCAGATCCTGCTTGACAAACCTGATCTCCTTCTATGACAAAGCGACGCGCTGGGTGGACGAGGGAGAGGCTGTGGATGTGGTCTACCTTGACTTCAGCAAGGCATTTGACACCGTCTCCCACAGCATTCTCCTCAAGAAACTGGCTGCTCTTGACTTGGACTGGCGCACGCTTCGTTGGGTTAGAAACTGGCTGGATAGCCGGGCCCAAAGAGTCCTGGTAAATGGAGTCAAGTCCAGTTGGAGGCCAGTCACTAGTGGCGTCCCCCAGGGCTCGGTGCTGGGGCCGGTCCTCTTTAATATCTTCATCAATGATCTGGACGAGGGCATTGAGTGCACCCTCAGTAAGTTTGCAGATGACACCCAGTTAGGTGCGTGTGTCGATCTGCTCGAGGGTAGGAAGGCTCTGCAGGAGGATCTGGATAGGCTGGACCGATGGGCTGAGGTCAACTGTGTGAAGTTCAACAAGGCCAAGTGCCAGGTCCTGCACCTGGGGCGCAACAACCCCAAGCAGAGCTACAGGCTGGGAGATGAGTGGTTGCAGAGCTGCCAGGCAGAGAAGGACCTGGGAGTGATGGTGGACAGTCGGCTGGATATGAGCCAGCAGTGTGCTCAGGTGGCCAAGAAGGCCAACGGCATCCTGGCTTGTATCAGAAACAGTGTGACCAGCAGGGCTAGGGAGGTGATCGTCCCCCTGTACTCGGCTCTGGTGAGGCCGCACCTCGAGTACTGTGTTCAGTTTTGGGCCCCTCGCTACAAGAAGGACATCGAGGTGCTTGAGCGGGTCCAGAGGAGGGCGACGAAGCTGGTGAGGGGCCTGGAGAACAAGTCCTACGAGGAGCGGCTGAAGGAGCTGGGCTTGTTCAGCCTGGAGAAGGGGAGGCTCAGGGGCGACCTTATCGCTCTCTACAGATACCTTAAAGGAGGCTGTAGTGAGGTGGGGGTTGGCCTGTTCTCCCACGTGCCTGGTGACAGAACGACGGGGAATGAATGGGCTTAAGTTGCGCCAGGGGAGTTTTAGGTTAGATGTTAGGAAGAACTTCTTTACTGAAAGGGTTGTTAGGCACTGGAACAGGCTGCCCAGGGAGGTGGTGGAGTCACCATCCCTGGAAGACTTTAAAAGACGTTTAGATGTAGAGCTTAGGGATATGGTTTAGTGGGGACTGTTAGCGTTAGGTCAAAGGTTGGACTCGATGATCTTGAGGTCTCTTCCAACCTAGAAATTCTGTGATTCTGTGATCACTGCATCATCACTGCATCTTCACAGCATAATCTCAGCATCATCACAGTGTCATCACAGTGTTATAACAGCAATATCACAGCATCATCACATCATCATCAGAGCGTCATCACAGAATCATCACAGCATCATCACTATGTCATCACAGCATAATCACAATATCATCAGAACGTCATTAAAGCGTCATAACTGCATCATCACTGTATCATAACTGCATCATCACTGCATCATCACATCATCACCACAGCATCATCACAGCGTCATTACAACATCATCAAATCATCATCACTGCATCATCACAGTGTCATCACAGCATCATCACATCATCATCACTACATCATGAAAGTGTCATCACAGCATCATCACATCATCATCATTGCATCATCACAGCGTCATTGCTGCATCATCACAGCATCATCACAGCATCATTACTGCATCATCACAGCATAATCACAGCATCATCACAACATCATAAGAGCGTCATTAGCATCATAACAGCACCATCACTGTGTCATCGCAGTGTCACCAGAACATCACCACATCATCATCGCAGCGTCAACAAAACATAATCATAGCATGATCACAGCATCATCACTGCATTATCAGTGCATCTTCACAGCAACATCTCAGCATCATCTCACCATCATTACTACTTACTCACTGCATCATCACAGCGTCATCACAGTATCATCACTACATCGTCACAGCATCACATCATCATCACAACATCATGTAAGTGTCATCACAGCATAATCTCTGTGTCATCACAGCATCATCACAGCATCATCACAGCTTCATAGCTCCATAATCACATAATCACAGCATCATCACTACATCATCACAGCATCATCATAAATCATCACAAAATCATCACAGTGTCATCACTGCATCATCACAGCATCATCACATCGTGATCAATGCATCATCACATCATAATCACAGCATCATCATAGCATCATTACTGCGTCATCACTACATCATCACTGCATCATCACTGCATCAGCACAACGTCATCTCAGTATCATCACAGCATCATCACAGCGTCATCACAGCATCACGACAGTGTCATCGCAGCGTCATCATATCATCATCATAGTACCACTACAGCATCATCACAGAATCACTATAGAGTCATCAAAGCATCATCACAGCATCATCACAGCATAGTCACTGCGTCATAACAGCATCATCACATCATCACCACAGCATCATCGCAACATCATGAATGCGTCATCACAACATCATCACAGCGTCATCACTGCATCATCACAGCATCATCACATCATCATAACAGCATCATCACATCATCACCACTGCATCATAGCAGCATCATAACTGCGTAAAAACTGCATCATCACAGCATCATTACTACGTCATCACAGCATCGTAACAGCATCATCACAGCATCATCACATCGCCATGACAGCATCATCAGTGCATCATCACTGCATCCTCACATGCAGTGCATCATCATTGCATCATCACAGAATCATCACAACATCATCGCAGCATCGTCACAGCGTTACGACAAGGTTATCAGACCATCACGACAGCATCATCACAGCGTCATCACAGAATCATCACATCGTCATCACAGCATCATCGCAGCCTCATAACTGCATCATCACAGCATCATCACAACATTATCTTAGCATCATCACAGCATTATCACTGTATCATCACTGCATCGTTACAGCATCATCTCAGCATCATCACAGTATCAATACTGCAGAATCACTGTATCATCACTGCATCATCAGTGCGTCATCACATCATCATCACTACATCATCACATAATCACCACTGCATCATCACAGCGTCATCACATCATCATCACAGCATTATCACGTCATTATCACTGCATCATCACAGCATCATCGCATCATCATCATGTCATCATCGCAGCGTAATCACTGCATCGTCACAGCATCATCACAGCATCATCACTGCATTGTCACATCATCATTGCGCCGTCATCAAAGCATAATCACAGTGTCATAACTGCATAAACTCTGCATCATCACAGCATAATCACTGCGTCAATACAGCATCATCATTGCATCATCACTGAATCACCTCAGCATCATAACATCATCATTACTACATCATCACAGCATAATCATTGCATCATCACAACATCATCGCAGCATCATCACAGCATCATCACAGCTTCATCAGAGCATCATCACAACATTATCGCTACATCATCACAGAGTCATCACAGCATCATTACTGCATCATCACTGCATCATCACTTCGTAATCAGAGCATCATGACTTCATCATCACAGCACCATTACTGCATCATCACAACATCATCACAGTGTCATCACAGCATCATCACAGCCTCATCACTGCATCATCATAGCGTCATCACAGCGTCGTAACTGCATCCTCACTGCATCATCACCGCATCACCATCATCACAGCATCACAAGGTATGATGACACTGTGATGACACTGTAAGGACGCTGTGATGATGCGGTGATGATGCGGTGATGATGCTCTGATGATACTATGGTGATGCTGTGATGATGCTGTGATGCTCTGATCATGTGTGCTGTGCATCACAGCGTCATCACAGCATCATCACAGCATCATAGCGTCATCAAATTATCATCACTGCATCATCAGAGCATCACCAGAACTTCATCGCAGCATCATCAAAGCAACATCTCAGTGTCATCACAGCGTCACTACTGCAACATCACTGCATCATCAGAGCATCATCAGAGCATTGGTGTAGATGCACTTCAGCTGGGCCATTGCCCTATCCTCCGGCCTTGCCATTGTTCCCCCTGGCACAGCCCCAACAATCCTTGCTTCAGCCCCATCCCCCTTCTTACCTAGTTTAAAGCCCTCTCAATGAGCCATGCCAGCTCCTGGCCCAGGATTCTTTTTCCCCTAAAAGATAGGGACCCGTCTGTGGCCATCAGGCCAGGTGCTGAGTAAAGTGCCCCATGGTCAAAAAAAACAAGATTTCTGCGTTGGCACCAGAAATGATGATGTTATGATGCTGTGGTGATGCTGTTGTGATGATGCTGTGATGATGATTTGATGACACAGTGATGATGCAGTGATGGTGCTGTGATGGTGCTGTGATGACGTTTTGATGATGTTGTGATGATGCTCTGATGATGCAGTGATGATAATTTGATGACGCTGTGATGCTGTGATGATGCCGTGATGATGCTGTGATGATGCTGTAATGATGCTGCGATGATGCTGTGATGACACTTTGATGACAATGTGATTATGCTGTGATTATGCTGTTATGACGCTGTGATGATGCAGTGTTTATGCAGTGATGATGCAGTTATGATACTGTGATGATGCAGTGATGACGCTATGATGACTCTTTGATTACACTGTGATGCTTCGATGATGCTGTGATGATGCAGAGATGATGCTTTTATGATGCTGGGATGATGCTGTGATGACGCTGTGATGATGCTTTGATGACACTGTGATGATGCTGTTGTGATGCTGTGATGAGGCTTTGATGACACTGTGATGATGTTGTGATGACACTGTGATGACGCAGTGATGATGCTGTGATGATGCAGTCATGATGATGTGATGATGTTGTGATGATGCTCTGATGATGCTGTGATGATGCTCTGATGAATCTGTGATGATGCTTTGATGACGCTGTGATGACGATGTTATTATGCTGTGATGACGCTGTGATGATGCTGTTATGACAATTTGATGATGCTGTGATTATGCAGCTATGATGCTCTCAGGATGATATGATGATGCAGTGATGATGCTGTGATGACACTGTGATGATATTGTGATGATGCTGTGATGATGCACAGATGACGCTGTCTTGATGCTGTGATGATGCTCTGATAATGGTGTGCTGATGTAGTGTTTATGCAGTGATGATGCAATTATGATACTGTGATGAAGCTTTGATGATGATGTGATGATGCTGTGATGATGCTGTGATGACGCTTTGATGATGCTGTGATTATACAGCTATGATGCTGTCATGATTATATGATGATGCAGTGATGATGCTGTGATGACGCTGTGATGATGCAGTGATGATGCTGTGATGACGCTTTGATGATGCTGTGATTATACAGCTATGATGCTGTCATGATTATATCATGATGCAGTGATGATGCCGTGCTGATACTGTGATGACACTGAATACGCTGTGATGATGCTGTGATGCTTTCATGATGCTATGATGATGCTGTGATGATGCAGTGATGACGCTGCGATGATGCTGTGATGATGCTTTGATGATGCATTGATAACGCTGCGATGATGCTGCGATGATGTTGTCATGATGTTGTGATGCTGCAGTGATGACACTGCGATGATGCTGTTATGATATTGTGATGACGCTGTGGTGATGCTTTGATGACGCTGTGATGTTGTGAAGATGTATTGATGATGCTGTGATGATGCATTTATGATGATGTGTTTATGCTGTGATGACGCTGTGATGATGCAGTGATAATGCAGTGTTGATGCAGTTATGACGCTGTGTTGAGGCTGTGATAATATTGTGATGATGCTGTGATGATGTTGTGATGGTGCTGTGATGATGCTGTGATCATGCTGTGATGATGCAGTGATACCGCTGCGATGAAACAGTGATGATTCTGTGATGATGCAGTGATGGCGACGCTGTGATGCATTGATGATGCTCTGATGATGCTGCGATGATGCTGTTGTGATGCTTTGATGATGCAGTGATGATGCTGTGATGACACAGTGATGGTGCAGTGATGATGTGATGATGACGCTGTGATGATTCTGTGATGATGCTGTGATGACGCTGCGATGATGTTGTGATGATGCATTGATGACACTCTGATGATGCTGTGAGGATGTTCTGATGATGCAGTGATGACGCTGTGATGATGCTGTTGTGATGCTCTGATTCTGCTGTTATTATGCTGTAATGACACTGTGATGATGTTGTGCTGATGCAGTAATGATGCTGTGATGACTCTGCGATGATGCTGTGATGATGCAGTGATGATGCTGTGATGACTCTATGATGATGCAGTGATGACACTGTGATGGCACTGTGATGCCTTGTTGAAGCTCTGATGATGCATTGATAATGCACTAATTATGCAGTGATGATGTTGTCTTGATACTGTGATGATGCTGTGATGATACTGTGATGACGGTTTTATGACACTGTGATTATGTTCTGATGACCCAGTGATCATGCTGTGATGATGCAGTGATGACGCGGTGATGATGCTCTTGTGATGCTCTGATGATGCTGTGATGACGGTTTGATGACACTGTGATGACGTTCTGATGCTGCAGTGATGATGCTGTGATGATGCTGTGATGCTCTGATTATGATGTTATGATGCTCTGATGATGTAGTAATGATGCTGTGATGATGCTGTGATGACGTTTTGATCACTGCATCATCACTGCATCATCACTGCATCACCACAGCATCATCACTGTGTAATCAAAACATCATCACAGCCTCATAACTACATAAACACTGCATCATCACAGCATCATCACTGCGTCATCACAGCGTCATAACAGCATCATCACAGCATCATCATTGCATCATCACTGCATCATCTCAGCATCATAATAGTGTCATCAGAGCGTCATCACAGTCATCACAGCATCATCACATCATCATCGCAGTGTCATCACAGCATCATCACTGCATCATCATATCTTCATCGCAGCGTCATCACTGCATCATTACAGTATCATCACAGCATCATCACTGCATCATTACTGCAGAATCACTGCGTCATCACATCATCATCACTACATGATCACTGCATCATCACAGCATCATCACTTCGCCATCACAACATCATCATTGCATCATCACAACATCAAAACAGCATCATTACAGCATCATCACAGCATCATCACATCATCACATCATCATCACAGCATCATCACTGCAACAGAACTGCATCTTCAGAGCATCATCACATCATTCAGACTGCATCATCACAGCATCATCACTGTGTTATCACAACATCATCACTGCATCATAACAATATCATCACAGCATCATCACAACATAATCAGAGCATCATCACAGCATAAACACTGCATAATCACTGCACTATCACAGCATCATCACAGAGTCATCAAGGAAACATTACAGCATCATCACAGAGTCTTGGCATTGTCATCAAAGCATCATCACTGCGTCATCACTACATCATCACAGCATCATCTCAGCATTATCACAGAATCATTACTGCATAATCACTGCATTATGACAGCGTCGTACCAGTATCATCACTGCATCATCACATCATCATCATTGCATCATCCCATCATCATCATTTCATCATAACAGCATCATCACAACATCATCACAGTATAATCAATCTATCATCACGGCATCATCACAGCGTCATCAGAGCATCATTACAGCGTCATCACTGCGTCATCAAGGCATCACCACTGCATCATCACAAAATCATCACAGCATCATCACTGCACCATCACTTCATCGTCACAGCATCATTACAGCATCATCAGAGCATCACCACTGCATCATCATTGCATCATGACATCATCATCACAGTGTCATCACAGCATCATCACTGTCATCGCAGCGTCATAGCTGCATAATCTCAGCATCATCACAGCATCATCACAGCATCATCATATCATCATCACCACATAATCACAGTGTCATCACAGCATCATCACTGCGCCATCACTGCATCATCACAGCATCTTCGCATTTTCATCACAGCATCATCTCTGCGTCCTCACTGCATCTTCACAGCATCTTCACTACAGCATCAGAGCATTATCTCAGTGTCATCAGAGTATCATTACAGCATAATCACTGCATTATCACAGCATCATCACATTATCATCACTGCATCATCACATCATCACTGCATCATCACAGCTTCATCACAACATCATCACAGAAAAATCACTGCATCATCTCTGCATCATCAGAGCATCATTAGAGTATCATGACAGCATCATCACTGCATAATCACTGCATCATCAACTCATCATCACTGCATAATCACTGCATCATCAACTCATCATCACAGCATAATCACAGCATCATCGCAGCATCATTAATGCTTAGTCACTGCATCATCACAGCGTCATCACGGTGTATTCACTGCATCATAACACCATCATATCTGCATCATCACATCATCATTACTGCATCATCACAACATCATCACACCACCATCACAGTGTCATCACTGCATCATCACAGGGTCATCACAGCATCATTACAGCATCATCAATGCATCATCACAGCGTCATCACTATATCATCACTGCATCATAACAGCATCATCACAGAATCATCACTGCGTCATCACTGCATCATTACTGCATCATAACAGCATCATCACAGCGTCATCACAGTACCATAACTGCATAATCACTGCATCATCACAGCGTCATCAGGGCGACATCAGAGCATCATCACTGCATGATGACAGCATCATCACAGCATCATCACATCATCATCACATGATCTTCAATGCGTCATCACAGCGTAATCACAAAGTCATCACTTCATCATCAAATTGTCATCACAGCGTCATCACAGCTATATCGCAGCGTCATCACAGCATCACCACAGCATCATCACTGCTTCATCACATCATCATCCCAGCATCATCACAACATCATGACAGCATTATTACTACTTACACACTGCATCATCACAGCGTCATCACAGCATCATCTCAGCATCATCACAGCATCATCCCTGCATCATCACATCATCATCACTGCATTACCACAGCATCACCACAGCATCATCACAGCGTAATCACAGCATCATCACAGCAGGATTGCAGCGTCATCACTGCAGCATCACAGCATCATCACAGTATCCTCACAGCATCTTCACTGCATCATCACTACATTGTCACAGCATCATCACATCATCATCACTGCATCATCACAGCATCATCACAGCATAATCTCATCATCATCACAGTATCAGTACTACAGAATCATTGCATTATCACACCATCATCACAACATCATCGCAGCATCATCATAGCATCACGACAGTGTTATCTGAGCATCACGACAGCGTAATCATAGCGTCATCACAGATTCATCAGAGCATCATTGCAGCGTCATCACTGCATCATCACAGTATCATCACATTGTGAGGAATGTTTTAACAATTCGTGTCCATAAAGAACAGCCCTGTCTGCTTCTGTCTGCTTCGGAGCCCTGCAATGGCAGTTTGATTCCTTAACCACAGATGCAGTGTGCCCCAGTTTCCCCCTCATTCTAGTCAAGTTATCAAGTCTTCAGAAAATACTCCTCAAATTCTTGAGCTTGTTTGCCTTTGTTATTCCGGATTTCTATTTCTAACAGTTACAGCCTTTTTTTCTGTTGTTTTGTCTTCTTCGAAATTAACTTAACGCGGCTATAGGTGTGGCTGTCCCTGTGAATGGCTGGTGAGGAATGTTTTAATTACTTGTGAAGTGTCAATAAGAAAGCTATTTGTGTTTGTATGACGTCTTTGATGTCTGGGAGCCTCAGAATAACTGATAACAATTAGTGACTGTTATGGAATACTATGCAGGCCTCTGATATCTGGCCAGGTGTCCAAGAGATTAAGAAGAGGAAAAAAAAGAAGCTGAAGGACGGCTAGGAGACAAGACCTGCAGGGGATGCTGTATAAACTTGACACGGTGCCAAAGGAGTACAAAGGGGAAACACAAGAAAAAACTTGGAGAGGAAGACTACGAGCCTTCAGCATGAAAGACCCCTAGAGACCCCCAGAGGGACCACCGGAGACTGATGCGCATGCTCCAGTAGGAGGGACTGGACCCCGGAAGCTAATTATAATAACCTATTTTTTTTACAAGTAGTAATGAATATGTATTAGTCGAGGAGTATAAAAATCAGCTCCTTGATGTGGCTGGTGTGCGTCCTGGTGGAGCAGAGACTCCCGGTGCACCCAGCGCTGTTTGCTTACTTCTATTCTTTTAATAAATCCTATTTTCTTATTTAAACCTATTTTGAAGACTGAGCTATTTATAACAACATCATAGTAACATCATCACAATATCATTGCAGAATCATCACTGCATGATCAGAGCATCATCTCAGCATAATCACAGCATCATTAGTGCAGAATTACTGCATCATCACATCAAGATCAATGCGTCATCACATCATAATCACAGCATCATCAGAGCATCATCACTGCGTCATCACAGCGTAATCACTACATCATCACTACATAATCATAGCATAATTACTGCGTCATAGCTGCATCATCACTGCATCATCACTGCATCAGCACAACGTCATCTCAGTATCATCACAGCATCATCACAGTGTCATCACAGCATCATGACAGTGTCATCGCAGTGTCATCACAGCATCATTACATCATCATTACTGCGTCATCAGAGCGTCATCGCAGCATCATCACAGCATCATCATAGTACCACTACAGCATCATCACAGAATCACTATAGCGTCATCAAAGAGTCATCACAGCATCATCACAGCATAGTCACTGCGTCATCACAGCATCATCACATCATCACCACATCATCATCGCAGCATCATCACTGCATCATCACAACAACATCACAGCGTCATCACTGCATCATCACAGCGTCATCACTGCATCATCACAGCATCATCACATCATCATAACAGCATCATCATATCATCACCACAGCATCATCGAAGCATCATCACAGCATCATCACTGCGTCATCACAACATAATCACTGCATGATCACTGCATCATCACAGCATAATCTCATCATCACCACAGCATCATCACATCATCATCACTACTTCATCACAGCATCATCAGAGCATGATCACTGCATTATCGCATCACCATCACTGCGTCATCACTGCATCATCACTGCATCATCAGCATCATCACTGCGTTATCACATCACCATCACTGCGTCATCACTGCGTCATCACTGCATCATCACAGCACCATCACTGCATCATCACAGCACCATCACTGCATCATCACAGCATCATTACTACACCATCACAGCGTCATAACAGCATCATCACAGCATCACCACATCGTCATGACAGCATTATTAGTGCGTCATCACTTCATCATCACAGCATTATCATTGTATCATCACAGAATCATCACAACATCATCGCAGCATCGTCACAGCGTTACGACAAAGTTATCAGACCATCACGACAGCATCATCACAGAGTCATCACAAAATCATCACATCGTCATCACAGCATCATCGCAGCGTCATAACTGCATCATCACAGCATCATCACAAAATTATCATAGCATCATCACAGCATTATCACTGTATCATCACTGCATCGTTACAGCATCATCTCAGCATCATCACAGTATCAATACTGCAGAATCACTGGATCATCACATCATCATCAGTGCGTCATCACATCATCATCACTACATCATCACATCATCACCATTGCATCATCACAGCGTTATCACATCACCATCACAGCATTATCACATCATTATCACTGCATCATCACAGCATCATCGCAGCATCATAACAGCATCATCGCAGCGTAATCACTGCATCATCACAGCATCATTGCGTCATCATCAAAGCATAATCACAGTGTCATAACTGAATAAACTCTGCATCATCACAGCATCATCACTGCGTCAATACAGCAGCATCATTGCACCATCACTGCAGCACCTCAGCATCATAACATCATTATTACTACATCAACACAGCATAATCTTTGCATCATCACAACATCATCGCAGCATCATCACAGCATCAGGACAGAGTTATCAGAGCATCACGACAGTCATCACAGCGTCATAACAGAATCATCACAACATAATCACAGCATCATCAGAGCATCATCACTGCGTCATCACAGCGTAATCACTACATCATCAATACATAATCATAGCATAATTACTGTGTCATCACTGCATCATCACTACATCATCACTGAAACAGCACACCGTCATCTCAGTATCTTCACAGCATCATCACAGTGTCATCACTGCATCATCACAGCGTCACCACTGCATCATCACAGCATCATCACATCATCATAACAGAATCATCATATCGTCACCACAGCATCATCGCAGCATCATCACAGCATCATCACTGCGTCATCACATCATCACTGCATGATCAATGCATCATCACAGCATCATCAAATCATCACCACAGCATCATCACATCATCATCACTGCATCATCACAGCATCATCAGAGCATAATCACTGCGTTATCACATCACCATCACTGCGTCATCACTGCATCATCACTGCATCATCACAGCACCATCACTGCATCATCACAGCATCATCAAAACATAATCATAGCATCATCACAACATCATCTCAGCAACATCACAGCATCATTACTGCTTACTCACTGCATCATAAGAGCGTCATCACAGTATCATCACTGCATCATCACAGCATCATCACTACATCATCACTGCATCATCAATGAATAATCGCAGAATCATCACTGCATCATAGGTACATAATCACAGCATCATAAATGCATCATCACAGTGTCATCACAGCGTCATCTCAGCATCATCACGACAGGGTCATCACAGCATCATCACTACATCATCACAGCATCATCACTGCATCATCACTGCACAATCACAGCGTACTCACAGCATCATCACATCATGATCACAGTGTCATCACAGCATCATCACAGCATCATCACAAAATCATCAGAGTGTCATCACAGCATAATCACTGTGTCATCACAGCGTCATAAAAGCATCATCACAGCATCATTACAGCATTATAGAGTCATAATCACGACAGCATTTCAGCATCATCATAGCACCATCACAGCATCATCACCTCATCATCAAATTCTCATCACATCATCATCGTGGACTCATCACAGCGTCATCACTGCATCATCCCAGCATCTTCGCATTTTCATCACAGCATCATCACTGTGTCATCACTTCATAATCACTGCACAATCACTGCATCATCACAGCATCATCTCAGCAATAACACAGCACCATCACTGCATAATCACTGCATCATCACAGCATTATCTCAGTGTCATCAGAGTATCACTACTGCAGAATCACTGCATCATCACTGCATCATCCTATCATCATCACTGCATCATCAAAGCGTCATCACAGAGTCATCGCAGCATCATCAGAGCATCATCACCGCAGTATCTCAGCGTCATCACAGCATCATCACAGTGTCATCACAGCATCGTAACTGCATCCTCACTGCATCATCACCGCATCACCATCATCACAGCATCACAAGCTGTGATGACACTGTGATGACACTGTAAGAACGCTGCGATGATGCAGTGATGACGCTGCGATGATGCTGTGTTGATGCTGTAATGATGCTATGATGACGCTGTGATGACACTGTGATGATGCTGTGTTGATGCTGTGATGCAGCTGTGATGACGCGGTGATGGTGCTTTGATGACGTTCTGATGACACAGTGGTGATGCTGTGATGACGCTTTGATGAGTCTTTGATGACGCTGTGATGCTTTAATGATGCTGTGATGATATGATGATGCTATAGTGATGCTGTGATGATGCTCTGATGACGCTGTAATGATGCAGTTATTATGGAGTGATGATGCTGTGATGACGCTTTGATGACGCTGTGATGATTTTGTTATGATGCTGTTGTGATGCTGTGATGATGCAGTGATGATGCTGCGATGAAGCTGTTGTGATGCTGTGATGACGCTGTGTTCACGCTTTGATGACACTATGATAATGTTCCGATGATGCAGTAATGATGCAGTGATGATGCAGTGATGATGCTGTGATGATGCTGTAATGATGCAGCGATGATGCTGTGATGATGTTGTGATTATGCTGTGATGACGCTACGATAATGCTGTTATGATGCTGTGATGACGCTGTGATCATTCTATGATCATGCTGTCATGATGCACTGATGACGCTGCGATGATGCTTTGATGATTCTGTGAAGATGCAGTTATGACGACGTGATGACACTGTGATGACGCTGTGATGACGCTGTGATGACGCTGTTATGATGCAGTGATGACGCATTGATGATGCTGTGATAATGCTGTGATGATGATGTGATGATGCTGTGATGACTCTATGATGATGCAGTGATGACACTGTGATGGCACTGTGTTGCCTTGTTGAAGCTCTGATAATGCATTGATAATGCACTGATTATGCAGTGATGATGTTGTCTTGATACTGTGATGATGCTGTGATGATACTGTGATGACGGTTTTATGACACTGTGATTATGTTCTGATGTCCCAGTGATCATGCTGTGATGATGCAGTGATGACGCGGTGATGATGCTGTTGTGATGGTCTGACGATGCTGTGATGACGGTTTGATGACACTGTGATGATGTTATAGAATCATCGAATCACAGAATTTCTAGGTTGGAAGAGACCTCAAGATCATCGAGTCCAACCTCTGACCTAACGCTAACAGTCCCCACTAAACCATATCCCTAAGCTCTACATCTAAACGTCTTTTAAAGACTTCCAGGGATGGTGACTCCACCACTTCCCTGGGCAGCCTGTTCCAGTGCCTAACAACCCTTTCAGTAAAGAAGTTCTTCCTAACATCTAACCTAAAACTCCCCTGGCGCAACTTTAGCCCATTCCCCCTCGTTCTGTCACCGGGCACGTGGGAGAACAGGCCAACCCCCACCTCACTACAGCCACCTTTAAGGTACCTGTAAAGAGCTATAAGGTCGCCCCTGAGCCTCCTCTTCTCCAGGCTGAACAAGCCCAGCTCCCTCAGCCGCTCCTCGTAGGACTTGTTCTCCAGGCCCCTCACCAGCTTCGTCGCCCTCCTCTGGACCCACTCAAGCACCTCGATGTCCTTCTTGTAGCGAGGGGCCCAAAACTGAACACAGTACTCGAGGTGCGGCCTCACCAGAGCCGAGTACAGGGGGACGATCACCTCCCTAGCCCTGCTGGTCACACTGTTTCTGATACAAGCCAGGATGCCGTTGGCCTTCTTGGCCACCTGAGCACACTGCTGGCTCATATCCAGCCGACTGTCCACCATCACTCCCAGGTCCTTCTCTGCCTGGCAGCTCTCCAACCACTCATCTCCCAGCCTGTAGCTCTGCTTGGGGTTGTTGCGCCCCAGGTGCAGGACCCGGCACTTGGCCTTGTTGAACTTCATACAGTTGACCTCAGCCCATCGGTGCAGCCTATCCAGATCCTCCTGCAGAGCCTTCCTACCCTCGAGCAGATCAACACACGCACCTAACTTGGTGTCATCTGCAAACTTACTGAGGGTGCACTCAATGCCCTCATCCAGATCATTGATGAAGATATTAAAGAGGACCGGCCCCAGCACCGAGCCCTGGGGGACGCCACTAGTGACCGGCCTCCAACTGGACTTGACTCCATTTACCACGACACTTTGGGCCCGGCTATCCAGCCAGTTTCTAACCCAACGAAGCGTGCGCCAGTCCAAGTCAAGAGCAGCCAGTTTCTTGAGGAGAATGCTGTGGGAGATGGTGTCAAATGCCTTGCTGAAGTCAAGGTAGACCACATCCACAGCCTCTCCCTCGTCCACCCAGCGCGTCACTTTGTCATAGAAGGAGATCAGGTTTGTCAAGCAGGATCTGCCTTCCATAAACCCATGCTGGCTGGGCCAGATCGCCTGCTTGCCCTGCAAGTGCTGCATGATGACTCTCAAGAGGATCTGCTCCATGAGCTTCCCCGGTACTGAGGTCAAACTGACAGGCCTGTAGTTTCCCGGGTCTGCCCTCCGGCCCTTCTTGTAGATGGGCGTCACATTTGCTAGTCGCCAGTCAGCTGGGACCTCCCCCGATAGCCAGGACTTCTGGTAAATGATGGACAGGGGCTTGGCCAGCTCCTCTGCCAGTTCTCTCAGTACCCTTGGGTGGATCCCATCCGGCCCCATCGATTTGTGCACCTCCAAGTGCCGTAGCAGGTCACCAACCAGTTCTTCGTTGATAGTGAGGGCCACATCCTGCTCCCCATCCCCTTCCACCAGCTCAGGGTACTGGGTATCCAGAGAACAACCGGTATTGCCGCTAAAGACTGAGGCAAAGAAGGCATTGAGCACCTCCGCCTTTTCCTCATCTCTTGTAACTAAGTTTCCCCCCGCATCCAGTAAAGGATGGAGATTCTCCTTAGTCCTCCTTTTTGTGTTGATATATTTATAAAAACGTTTTTTGTTATGATGATGCTGTGATGATGCAGACATGACGATGTAATGATGCTGTGAAGATGCTGTGATGACTCTGTGAAGACGCTTTAATTACACTGTGATGACGCCGTGATGAAGCTGTGATGACGCTGTGATGACGTTTTGATGACGCTTTGATGACGCTTTGATTACACTGTGATGCTTGGATGATGCTGTGATGACACTGTGATGACGCTGTAATGATGGAGTGATGTTGCTGTGATGATGCTGTGATGATGCGGTGATGATGCTGTGATGATACTATGCTGATGCTGTGATGATGCAGTGAGGATGCTGTAATGATGCTGTGATGATGCTCTGATGACGCTGTGATGATGCTTTGATGACGCTCTGATGACGATGTTATTATGCTGTTATGACGCTCTGATGATGCTATTATGACAATTTGAAGATGCTCTGATTATGCAGCTATGATGCTCTCAGGATGATATGATGATGCTGTCATGATGCTGTGATGATGCTCTGATGATGCTGTGCTGATGCAGTGTTTATTCAGTGATGATGCAGTTATGATACTCTGATGAAGCTTTGATGATGCTGTAATGATGCTGTGATGATGTTGTGATGACGCTTTGATGATGCTGTGATTATACAGCTATGATGCTGTCATGATTATATGATGATGCAGTGATGATGCTGTGATGACGCTGTGATGACGCAGTGATGATGCTGTGATGATGCAGTGATGACGCTGTGATGATGTTGTTATGATGGTGTGATTACGCTATGCTGATGCTATGATGACGCTCTCATAACACTTTGATGACGCTCTGATGCTGTGGTGATGTTGTGATGGTGCTGTGATGATGTTCTTGTAATGCTGTTATGATGCTGTGATGACGCTTTGATGACAATGTGATGATGCTGTGATGACGTAGTGATGATGTTGTGTTTATGCTTTGATAATGCTGTTACGATGCAGTAATGATGCTGTGATGATGCTGTGATGACGCTGTGATGATGTTGTGATGATGCTCTGATGATGCAGTGATGACGCTTTGATCACTGCATCATCACTGTATCATCACTGCGTCACCACAGCATCATCACTGCGTAATCAAAACATCATCAGCACAACATCATCACTGCATCATCGTTGCATAATCACTGAATCATCACAGCGTCATTACAGAATCATCACAGCATCATCACTGCATCATCACTGCGTCATCACAGCATAATCAAAGTATCACCACTGCGCCTTCACAGCATCATCACAGCATCTTCAAATCATCATCGCAGCATCATCACTGCGTCATCACTGCATCTTCACTGCATCAACACTGCATCATCACTGCATCATCATAGCATCATAATTGTGTCATCACAGCTTAATCACAGCATAATCACTGTATCATCACTGCTTCATCACATCATCATCACAGCATCATCACAGCTTCATAGCTCCATAATCACATCATCACAGCTTCATCACTACATCATCACAGCATCATCATAAATCATCACAAAATCATCACAGTGTCATCACAGCATAACCACAGCATTATCACAGAATCATTACTGCATAAACACTGCATCATCACAGCATTATCACAGTATCATCACTGCATCATCAGAGAATAATCACATCATCATCACAACATCATCAGAGTGCCATCACAGTATCATCACTGCGTCATCAGAGCATCATCACTGTGTCATTAGAGCGTCATCACAGCATAATCACAGCATCATCACAGCAGCATCAGAGCAGCATCATGGCGTCATGACAGAATCATCACTACGTCATCAAATTGTCATCAGAGCAGCCCACAACATCATCACAGCATCATTGCAGCATCATAACAGCATCATCAAAGCATCTTTACTGCTTACTCACAACATCATCACACCGTCATAACAGTGTCATAACTGCATCATCATAGTGTCATCACAGTGTTATAACAGCATCATCACAGCATCATCACATCATCATCAGAGCATCATCACAGAATCATCACAGCATCATCACTATGTCATCACAGCATAATCACAATATCATCACAACGTCATAAAAGCGTCATAACTGCATCATCACTGCATCATTACAGCATCATCACTGCATCATCACAACGTTATCACAGTATCATCACTGCATCATCATATCATCATCGCAGAGTCTTCACTGCATCATCGCAGCATCATCACTGCATCATCACTGCATAGTCACAGCATCATCGCGTCCTCATAAAGGCATCATAACAGGGTCATCACAGCGTCATAACAGCATAAACACTGCATCATCACAGCATCTTCATTGCGTCATCACAAAATCAACACAACATCATCGCAGCATCATCACAGCATCACGACAGCGTTACCAGAGCATCACAGCAGTGTCATCACAGTGTCATCACAGAATCATCACATAGTCATCACAACATCATCGCAGTGTCATAAATGCATCATCACTACATCATCACAACATAATCATAGCATCATCACAGCATCATCACTGTATCATCACTGCATCGTCACAGCATTATCAAATCATCACTGCACCATCACATCATCATCACTGCATCATCAATGCTTCATCTCAGCATCATCACAGTATCAATACTGCGGAATCACTGCATCAACACATCAAAATATCTGCATCATCACATCACCATCACTGCATCATCACTGCGTCATCACAGCGTCATCACAGCATCATCACTGAGTCATCACTGCATCATCACTGCATCATCACTGCATCATCACAGCATCATCATTGCATCATCACAGCATCATCACAGCGTTATCACATAATCACGATAGGGTCATCACAGAGTCATCGCAGCATCATCACAGCATCATAACTTTGTCATTACAGCGTCGTCACAGCATCATCACAATATCATCACAGTGTCATCGCAGCCTCATATCTGCATCATCACTGCATAATGACTGCATCATAACAGCATCATAACTACGTCATCATATTGTCATCACAGCATCACGACAGTGTCATCACAACATCACGTCAGGGTCATCAGAGCATCAGCACTACATCATCACAGAATCATGACAGCATCATCACAGCATCAACAAAACATCATCACATCATCATCCCTGCATCATCACATCATCATCACTACATCATCACAGCATCATCACAGCGTAATCACAGCATCATCACAGCATCATCACATCATCATCACTGCATCATCTCAGCATCATTACAGCATTATCTCAGCATCATCACAGTATCAGTACTACAGAATCATTGCATCATCACACCATCATCACAACATCATCGCAGCATCATCATAGCATCACAACAGTGTTATCTGAGCATCACGACAGCTTAATCATAGCATCATCACAGATTCATCAGAGCATCATTGCAGCGTCATCACTGCATCATCACAGTATCATCACATCATAGCAACATCATCACAACATCATCTCATTATCATCACTGCATCATCAGAGCATCATTTAAGTATAATCACAGCATCATTAGTGCAGAATCACTGCATCATCACATCATCATCACTGCATCATCATCACTGCATCATCACATCATAATCACAGCATCATCAGAGCATCATCACTGCGTCATCACAGCGTAATCAATACATCATCACTACATAATCATAGCATCATTACAGCATCATCACAGCGTCATCACAGCATCACAACAGTGTCATTGCAGCGTCATCACAGCATCATTACATCATGCTTACTGCGTCATCAGAGCGTCATCGCAGCATCCTCACAGCATCATCATAGTACCACTACAGCATCATCACAGAATCACTATAGCGTCATCAAAGCGTCATCGCAGCATCATCACATCACCACCACAGCATCATCGCAGCATCATCACTGCGTCATCACATCATCAGAGCGTCATCACTGCATCATCACTGCGTCATCACAGCACCATCACTACATCATCATAGCATCATGGCAGCATCATCGAGGCGTCATCACACCATCATAATTGTATCATAACAGCGTCATCATAGAATCATCACAGCCTCATCACAGCATCATCACAGCACCATCTCAGCATCGTAACTGCATCCTCACTGCATCATCACCGCATCACCATCATCACAGCATCACAAGCTGTGATGACACTGTAAGGAGGCTGTGATGATGCTGTGATGATGCGGTGATGATGCTGTGATGATGCGGTGATGATGCTGTGATGATACTATGGTGATGCTGTGATGCTCTGATCATGTGTGCTGTGCATCACAGCATCATCACAGCATCATAGCGTCATCAAATTATCATCACTGTATCATCAGAGCATCACCAGAACTTCATTGCAGCATCATCAAAGCAACATCTAAGCGTCATCACAGCGTCACTACTGCAACATCACTGCATCATCAGAGCATCATCAGAGCATTGGTGTAGATGCACTTCAGCTGGGCCATTGCCCTATCCTCCGGCCTTGCCATTGTTCCCACTGGCACAGCCCCAACGATCCTTGCTTCAGCCCCATCCCTCTTCTTACCTAGTTTAAAGCCCTCTCAATGAGCCCTGCCAGCTCCTGGCCCAGGATCTTTTTTCCCCTAAAAGATAGGGACCCGTCTGTGGCCATCAGGCCAGGTGCTGAGTAAAGTGCCCCATGGTCAAAAAAAACAAGATTTCTGCGTTGGCACCAGAAATGATGATGTGGTGATGCTGTTGTTATGATGCTGTGATGATGATTTGATGACACAGTGATGGTGCAGTGATGGTGCTGTGATGACGCTTTGATGATGTTGTGATGATGCTTTGATGACACTGTTATAATGCTGTGATGAAGCTGTGATGACACTTTGATGACACTGTAATGATGCTGTAGTGACGCCGTGATTAAGCCTTGATGACGCTGCGATGGTACTTTCATGACGCTCTGATGACGCTGTGATGCTGTGATGATGCTGTGATGATGGTGTGATGATGCTGTGATGATGCAGTGATGACACTGCGATGATATTGTAATGATGCAGTGACGATGCTGTGATGATGCAGTGATGATGCTTTGGTGATGCTGTGATGATGCTCTGATGACGCTGTAATGACGGAGTGATGATGCTGTGATGATGTTGTGATGGTGCTGTGATCATGCTGTGATCATGCTGTGATGATGCAGTGATACCACTGCGATGATACAGTGATGATTCTGTGATGATGCAGTGATGGCGACGCTGTGATGTTTTGATGATGCTGTGATGATGCAGTGATGACTCTGTGGTGACGCTGAGATGATGCTGTGATGACGCCTGGATGATGCAGAGATGACGCTGTGATGATGCTGTTGTGATGCTGTGATGATGCAATGATGATGCAGTGATGATCATGCTATGATGCTGTTTTGATGTTGTGATGATGCTGTGACAACGCTTTGATAACACTGTGATGATGTTGTGATGATGCGGTAATGATGCTGTGATGACACAGCGATGGTGCATTGATGATGTGATGATGATGCTGTGATGACGCTGTGATACTGTGATAATGTTGTGATGATGCTGTGATGATGCTGTGATGACGCTATGATGACGCTGTGATGATATTGTGATGATGCAGTAATGATGCTGTAATGATGCTGTGATGACGCTGCGATGATGCTGTGATGATGCAGTGATGATACTGTGATGATGCTGTGATGACGGTTTGATGACGCTTTGATTCTTTGATGATGCTGTGATGATGCTGTGATGACGCTGTGATGACGCTGTGATGCTGTGATGACGTTGTGGTGATGCTGTGATGACGTTTTCATGATGCAGTGATCATAATGTTATGATGCTGTGATAATGTTTTGATGACGCTTTGATGACACTATGATAATGTTGTGATGATGAAGTAATGATACTGTGATGACGCAATGATGATGCTGTGATCATGTTATGATGATTCTGTGATGATGCAGTGATGATGCTGCGATGATGCTGTGATGATGCTGTGATTTCTCTGTGATGATTCAGTGATGACGCTGTGATGGCACTGTGATGCTTTGTTGAAGCTCTGATGATGCTGTGATGATGCAGTAATGATGCTGTGATGATGCCGTGATGATTCTGTGATGATGTTGTGTTGATGCAGTGATGATTCTGTGATTATGCAGTAATGATGCCGTGATGACGCTGTGATGATGTCTTGATGATGCTGTTATTATGCTGTGATCATGCAGTGATGATGCTCTGATGATACAGTGATGATGCAGTGATGATGCAGTTATGACGCTGTGGTGAGGCTGTGATAATATTGTGATGATGCTGTGATGATGCAATGATGACGCTGTTATTCTTCTTTGATGTTGTGATGATGCAGTGATGATGATGTGATGATGTTGTTATGATGCTGTGATGATGCAGTGATGATGCTGTGTTGATGCTGTAATGATGCTGTGATGACGCTGTGATGATGCACTGATAATGTAGTTATTACGCTGTGATGATTCTGTGATGATGTGCTGATGATGCTGTGATGACGCTTTGATGACACTGTGATGATGCTGTGATGACGCTTTGATGACACTGTGATGATGCTGTGATGAAGCTGTGATGACGCTGTGATGGTGCGTTGATGACGCTCTGATGACGCAGTGGTAATGCTGTGATGACGCTGTGATGACTCTTTGATGACGCTGTGATGCTTTAATGATGCTGTGATGATGCTGTGATGATGGCGTGATGACTCTTTGATGATGCTGTGATGATGCGGTGTTGATGCCGTGATGAAGCTGTGATGACGCTTTGATTACTCTGTGATGCTTTGATGATGCTGTTATGATGCTGCGATGATGCTGTGATGATGCAGTGATGATACAGTGATGATGCTGTGGTGACGCTGTGATGATACAGTGATGACGCCTGGATGATGCTGTTATGATGCTGTGATGATGCTGTTGTGATGTGGTGATGATGTGTTATGATGCTGTGATGACGCTTTGATGACAGTGTGATGTTGTTGTGATGTTGAAGTTATGATGTTGTGATGACGCAGTAATGATGCTGTGATGATGCAGTGAGGAGGCAGCGATAATGCTCTGATGACGCTATGATGATGCTTTGATGATTCTGTGATGATGCAATGATGACGCTGCCAATCTTTGGTGATGCTGTGATGATGCTGTGATGATGCTGTGATAACGGAGTGATGATACAGTGATGATGCTGTGATGACGCTGTGATGACACTGTGATGCTTTTATGATGATGCGATGATGCTGTGATGATGCAGTGATGATGATGAGATGATGCTGTGATGATGCTGTGATGATGCAGTGAAGATGCAGTGATGACACTCTGATGACGCTTTGATGAAGCTGTGATGCTTTAATGATTATTTGATGATGTTGTGATGATGCAGTCATGATGCAGTTATGATGCTGTGATGATGCATTGATGACGATGCGATGATGCATTGATGACACTGCGATGATGCTGTGTTGATGCTGTGATGATGCTGTGATGACACTGTGATGACGAACTGATAATGTTGTTATTATGCTGTGATGATTCTGTGATGATGCGTTGATGATGCTGTGATGACACTTTGATGACACTGTGATGATGCTGTGTTGATGCTGTGATGAAGCCCTGATGACGCTGTGATGGTTCTTTGATGACACTCTGATAACGCAGTGATGATGCTGTGATGATGCTGCGATGAAGCTGTGATGATGGTCTGATGACGCAGTGATGATACTGTTGGGATGCTGTGATTATAATATTGTGATGATGCAGTAATGACGCTGTGATGGTGCTGTGATGATGCTGTGATGATATGTTATGATGCTGTTATGATGCCGTGATGATGCTGTGATGACGCTTTGATGACAGTGTGATTATGTTCTGATGATGTTGTGAGGATGCAGTAATGATGCTGTGACGACGCACTGATTCTGCTGTGATGATGCTGTAATTATGCAGTCATGATGCAATAATGATGATGTGATGATGCTATGATGATGTTGTGATGATACTGTGATGATGCTTCGGTGATGCTGTGATGATGCAGTGATGATGCTGTGATGATGCAGTGATGATGCTGTGATGATGCTGTGATGACGCAGTGATGACTCTGTGATGATGCTGTAATAATGCTGTGATGATATGATGACGCTGTAGTGATGCCGTGATGATGCTCTGATTTGATGACGCTGTGATGCTTTGATGATGCTGGGATGATGCTCTGATGACACTGTAATGATGTAGTGATGATGCTGTGATGACGCTGTGATGACGCTTTGATGACGCTGCGATGATTTTGTTATGATGCTGTTGTGATGCTGTGATGATGCAGTGATGATACTGCGATGATGCTGTTGTCATGCTGTGAATATGCTGTTATGACACTGTGATGATGTTGTTATGATGGTGTGATTATGCTATGCTGATGCTGTGATGACTCTCTCATAACTCTTTGATGATGCTCTGATGTTGTTGTGATGTTGTGATGGTGCCGTGATGATGCTATTGTGATGCTGTTATCATGCTGTGATGATGCTTTGATGACAATGTGATGATGTTTTGATGATGCTGTTACGATGCAGTAATGACGCTGTGATGATGCTGTGATGATGCTGTGATGATGCTGTGATGATGCTGTGATGATGCATTGATGACACTGCGATATGCTGTGATGATGCTGTGATGACGCTTTGACCACTGCATCATCACTGCATCCTAACAGCATCATCACTGCATCATCAAAGCATCATCTCAATGTCATCACAGCATCATTTCTACATAATCACTGCATTATCACAGCATCATCACAGTATCATCACTAGCATCATCACATCATCATCACTTCATAATATTAGCATCATCACTGCATCATCACAGCTTCATCACAACATCATCACAGCATCATCACTGCATCATCTCTGCCTCATCACAACATCATTAGAGTGTCATGACAGCATCATCACTGCATAATTACAGCATAAAAACCGTATAATCACAGCATCATCACAGCGTCATTGCAGCATCATTACTGCTTACTCACTGCATCATCAGAGTGTCATCACGGTTTCATCACTGCATCATCACAGCATCATAGCTACATCATCACATCATCATCAATGCATCATCAAACCATCATCACAGCATCATCACAGTCTCATCACTGCATCATCACTGCATAATCACTGCATCTTCACAGCATAATCTCAGCATCATCACAGTGTCATCACAGTCTTATAACAGCATCATCACAGCATCATCACATCATCATCAGAGCATCATCACAGAATCATCACAGCATCATCACTATGTCATCACAGCATAATCACAATATCATCACAACTTCATTAAAGCATCATAACTGCATCATCACTACATCATAACTGCATCATCACATCGTCACCACAGCGTCATCGCAGCAACATCACAGCATCATCACTGCATCGTAACTGCATCATCACGGTATCATCACAGCATCATCACAACATCGTCGTAGCATCATCACAACATCACAACAGCGTTATCAGAGCATCACAACACCCTCAACACAGCGTCACCACAGCAACATCACAGAATCATCACAGCATAATCGCAGCGTAACTACAGCATCATTACTGCATAATCACTGCATCATTACAGCATCATCACTGCATCATCACTGCATCATCACAACGTTATCACAGTATCATCACTGCATCATCATATCATCATCGCAGCGTCATCACTGCATCATCGCAGCATCATCACTGCATCATCACTGCATAGTCACAGCATCATCGCATCCTAATTAAGGCATCATAACAGGGTCATAACAGTGTCATAACTGCATAAGCACTGCATCATCACAGCATCATCATTGCATCATCACAAAATCATCACAACATCATCGCAGCATCATCACAGCATCACGACAGCGTTACCAGAGCATCACAACAGTGTCATCACAGAATCATTACATAGTAATCACAACATCGTCGCAGTGTCATAAATGCATCATCACTACATCATCACAAAATAATCATAACATCATCACAGCATCATCACTGTATCATCAATGCTTCATCTCAGCATCACCACAGTATCAATACTGCGGAATCACTACATCATCACATCAAAATATCTGCATCATCACATCACCATCACTGCATCATCACTGCATCATCACTGCGTCATCACAGCATCATCATTGCATCATCACAGCATGATCACAGCGTTATCACATAATCACGATAGGGTGATCACAGAGTCATCGCAGCATCATCACAGCATCATCACTGCGTCATCACAGCGTCGTTACAGCATCATCACAACATCATCACATCATCATCCCTGCATCATCACATCATCATCACTGCATCATCACAGCATCATCACAGCGTAATCACATCATCATCACAGCGTAATAACAGCATAATCACAGCAGGATCGAAGCGTCATCACTGCAGCATCAGAGCATCATCATAGAATCCTCACAGCATCTTCAATGCATCATCACTACATTGTCACAGAATCATCACATCATCATCACTGCATCATCACAGCATCATCACAGCATAATCTCATCATCATCACAGTATCAGTACTGCAGAATCATTGCATCATCACACCATCCTCACAATATCATCGCAGCATCATCATAGCATCACAACAGTGTTATCTGAGCATCACGACAGCGTAATCATAGCGTCATCACAGATTCATCAGAGCATCATTGCAGCGTCATCACTGCATCATCACAGTATCATCACATCATAGCAACATCATCACAACATCATCGCAGACTCATTACTGCATCATCAGAGCATCATCTCAGCATAACCACAGCATCATAAGTGCAGAATCACTGCATCATCACATCATCATCACTGCATCATCATATCATCATCACTGCATCATCACATCATTATAATTGCATCATCACATCATCATCACAGCATCATAGCTACATAAACACTGCATCATCACAGAGTCATCACTGCATCATCACAGCATCATCAAAGCATCATCACATCATGATCAACACATCATCACATCATAATCACAGCATCATCAGAGCATCATCACTGCGTCATCACAGCGTAATCACTACATCATCAATACATAATCATAGCATCATTACTGCGTCATCACTGCATCATCACTGCATCATCACTGCATAAGCACAACGTCATCTCAGTATCATCACAGCATCATCACAGCATCACGACAGTGTCATCGCAGCATCCTCACAGCATCATCATAGTACCACTACAGCATCATCACAGAATCACTATAGCGTCATCAGTGTCATCACAGCATCATTACAGCATCGTCACTGAGTCATCACAGCATCATCACATCATCACCAAAGCATCATCGCAGAATCATCGCAGCATCATCACTGCGTCATCACCACATCATCACAGCGTCATCACTGCATCATCACTGCGTAATCACTGCATCATCATATCATCACCACAGCATCATCACAGCATCATCACAGCATCATCACTTCGTAATCACAACATCATCACTACATCATCACAGCATCATCACAGCATCATCACATCACCATCACTGCATCATCACAGAATCATCACCTCAGCATCTTCGAAGTGTCATCAGTGCATCGTTACAGCATCATCACAATATCATCACAACATCATAAATGCATAATCACTGCATCATCACCGCATCATCACAGGGTCATCACAGCATCATCACAGCATCATCACAGTATTATCACTGCATCATCACAGCATCATCACAGTATCATCACTGCATCATCACAGCATCATCTCAGCATCTTCACTGCATCATAACAGCGTCATCACAGCGTCATGTCAGCATCATCACTGTATCATCACAGTGTCATCACAGCATCATCACAGCATCATCACAGCTTCATAGCTCCATAATCACATCATCACAGCTTCATCACTACATCATCACAGCATCATCATAAATCATCACAAAATCATCACAGTGTCATCACAGCATAACCACAGCATTATCACAGAATCATTACTGCATAAACACTGCATCATCACAGCATTATCACAGTATCATCACTGCATCATCAGAGAATAATCACATCATCATCACAACATCATCAGAGTGCCATCACAGTATCATCACTGCGTCATCAGAGCATCATCACTGTGTCATTAGAGCGTCATCACAGCATAATCACAGCATCATCACAGCAGCATCAGAGCAGCATCATGGCGTCATGACAGAATCATCACTACGTCATCAAATTGTCATCAGAGCAGCCCACAACATCATCACAGCATCATTGCAGCATCATAACAGCATCATCAAAGCATCTTTACTGCTTACTCACAACATCATCACACCGTCATAACAGTGTCATAACTGCATCATCATAGTGTCATCACAGTGTTATAACAGCATCATCACAGCATCATCACATCATCATCAGAGCATCATCACAGAATCATCACAGCATCATCACTATGTCATCACAGCATAATCACAATATCATCACAACGTCATAAAAGCGTCATAACTGCATCATCACTGCATCATTACAGCATCATCACTGCATCATCACAACGTTATCACAGTATCATCACTGCATCATCATATCATCATCGCAGAGTCTTCACTGCATCATCGCAGCATCATCACTGCATCATCACTGCATAGTCACAGCATCATCGCGTCCTCATAAAGGCATCATAACAGGGTCATCACAGCGTCATAACAGCATAAACACTGCATCATCACAGCATCTTCATTGCGTCATCACAAAATCAACACAACATCATCGCAGCATCATCACAGCATCACGACAGCGTTACCAGAGCATCACAGCAGTGTCATCACAGTGTCATCACAGAATCATCACATAGTCATCACAACATCATCGCAGTGTCATAAATGCATCATCACTACATCATCACAACATAATCATAGCATCATCACAGCATCATCACTGTATCATCACTGCATCGTCACAGCATTATCAAATCATCACTGCACCATCACATCATCATCACTGCATCATCAATGCTTCATCTCAGCATCATCACAGTATCAATACTGCGGAATCACTGCATCAACACATCAAAATATCTGCATCATCACATCACCATCACTGCATCATCACTGCGTCATCACAGCGTCATCACAGCATCATCACTGAGTCATCACTGCATCATCACTGCATCATCACTGCATCATCACAGCATCATCATTGCATCATCACAGCATCATCACAGCGTTATCACATAATCACGATAGGGTCATCACAGAGTCATCGCAGCATCATCACAGCATCATAACTTTGTCATTACAGCGTCGTCACAGCATCATCACAATATCATCACAGTGTCATCGCAGCCTCATATCTGCATCATCACTGCATAATGACTGCATCATAACAGCATCATAACTACGTCATCATATTGTCATCACAGCATCACGACAGTGTCATCACAACATCACGTCAGGGTCATCAGAGCATCAGCACTACATCATCACAGAATCATGACAGCATCATCACAGCATCAACAAAACATCATCACATCATCATCCCTGCATCATCACATCATCATCACTACATCATCACAGCATCATCACAGCGTAATCACAGCATCATCACAGCATCATCACATCATCATCACTGCATCATCTCAGCATCATTACAGCATTATCTCAGCATCATCACAGTATCAGTACTACAGAATCATTGCATCATCACACCATCATCACAACATCATCGCAGCATCATCATAGCATCACAACAGTGTTATCTGAGCATCACGACAGCTTAATCATAGCATCATCACAGATTCATCAGAGCATCATTGCAGCGTCATCACTGCATCATCACAGTATCATCACATCATAGCAACATCATCACAACATCATCTCATTATCATCACTGCATCATCAGAGCATCATTTAAGTATAATCACAGCATCATTAGTGCAGAATCACTGCATCATCACATCATCATCACTGCATCATCATCACTGCATCATCACATCATAATCACAGCATCATCAGAGCATCATCACTGCGTCATCACAGCGTAATCAATACATCATCACTACATAATCATAGCATCATTACAGCATCATCACAGCGTCATCACAGCATCACAACAGTGTCATTGCAGCGTCATCACAGCATCATTACATCATGCTTACTGCGTCATCAGAGCGTCATCGCAGCATCCTCACAGCATCATCATAGTACCACTACAGCATCATCACAGAATCACTATAGCGTCATCAAAGCGTCATCGCAGCATCATCACATCACCACCACAGCATCATCGCAGCATCATCACTGCGTCATCACATCATCAGAGCGTCATCACTGCATCATCACTGCGTCATCACAGCACCATCACTACATCATCATAGCATCATGGCAGCATCATCGAGGCGTCATCACACCATCATAATTGTATCATAACAGCGTCATCATAGAATCATCACAGCCTCATCACAGCATCATCACAGCACCATCTCAGCATCGTAACTGCATCCTCACTGCATCATCACCGCATCACCATCATCACAGCATCACAAGCTGTGATGACACTGTAAGGAGGCTGTGATGATGCTGTGATGATGCGGTGATGATGCTGTGATGATGCGGTGATGATGCTGTGATGATACTATGGTGATGCTGTGATGCTCTGATCATGTGTGCTGTGCATCACAGCATCATCACAGCATCATAGCGTCATCAAATTATCATCACTGTATCATCAGAGCATCACCAGAACTTCATTGCAGCATCATCAAAGCAACATCTAAGCGTCATCACAGCGTCACTACTGCAACATCACTGCATCATCAGAGCATCATCAGAGCATTGGTGTAGATGCACTTCAGCTGGGCCATTGCCCTATCCTCCGGCCTTGCCATTGTTCCCACTGGCACAGCCCCAACGATCCTTGCTTCAGCCCCATCCCTCTTCTTACCTAGTTTAAAGCCCTCTCAATGAGCCCTGCCAGCTCCTGGCCCAGGATCTTTTTTCCCCTAAAAGATAGGGACCCGTCTGTGGCCATCAGGCCAGGTGCTGAGTAAAGTGCCCCATGGTCAAAAAAAACAAGATTTCTGCGTTGGCACCAGAAATGATGATGTGGTGATGCTGTTGTTATGATGCTGTGATGATGATTTGATGACACAGTGATGGTGCAGTGATGGTGCTGTGATGACGCTTTGATGATGTTGTGATGATGCTTTGATGACACTGTTATAATGCTGTGATGAAGCTGTGATGACACTTTGATGACACTGTAATGATGCTGTAGTGACGCCGTGATTAAGCCTTGATGACGCTGCGATGGTACTTTCATGACGCTCTGATGACGCTGTGATGCTGTGATGATGCTGTGATGATGGTGTGATGATGCTGTGATGATGCAGTGATGACACTGCGATGATATTGTAATGATGCAGTGACGATGCTGTGATGATGCAGTGATGATGCTTTGGTGATGCTGTGATGATGCTCTGATGACGCTGTAATGACGGAGTGATGATGCTGTGATGATGTTGTGATGGTGCTGTGATCATGCTGTGATCATGCTGTGATGATGCAGTGATACCACTGCGATGATACAGTGATGATTCTGTGATGATGCAGTGATGGCGACGCTGTGATGTTTTGATGATGCTGTGATGATGCAGTGATGACTCTGTGGTGACGCTGAGATGATGCTGTGATGACGCCTGGATGATGCAGAGATGACGCTGTGATGATGCTGTTGTGATGCTGTGATGATGCAATGATGATGCAGTGATGATCATGCTATGATGCTGTTTTGATGTTGTGATGATGCTGTGACAACGCTTTGATAACACTGTGATGATGTTGTGATGATGCGGTAATGATGCTGTGATGACACAGCGATGGTGCATTGATGATGTGATGATGATGCTGTGATGACGCTGTGATACTGTGATAATGTTGTGATGATGCTGTGATGATGCTGTGATGACGCTATGATGACGCTGTGATGATATTGTGATGATGCAGTAATGATGCTGTAATGATGCTGTGATGACGCTGCGATGATGCTGTGATGATGCAGTGATGATACTGTGATGATGCTGTGATGACGGTTTGATGACGCTTTGATTCTTTGATGATGCTGTGATGATGCTGTGATGACGCTGTGATGACGCTGTGATGCTGTGATGACGTTGTGGTGATGCTGTGATGACGTTTTCATGATGCAGTGATCATAATGTTATGATGCTGTGATAATGTTTTGATGACGCTTTGATGACACTATGATAATGTTGTGATGATGAAGTAATGATACTGTGATGACGCAATGATGATGCTGTGATCATGTTATGATGATTCTGTGATGATGCAGTGATGATGCTGCGATGATGCTGTGATGATGCTGTGATTTCTCTGTGATGATTCAGTGATGACGCTGTGATGGCACTGTGATGCTTTGTTGAAGCTCTGATGATGCTGTGATGATGCAGTAATGATGCTGTGATGATGCCGTGATGATTCTGTGATGATGTTGTGTTGATGCAGTGATGATTCTGTGATTATGCAGTAATGATGCCGTGATGACGCTGTGATGATGTCTTGATGATGCTGTTATTATGCTGTGATCATGCAGTGATGATGCTCTGATGATACAGTGATGATGCAGTGATGATGCAGTTATGACGCTGTGGTGAGGCTGTGATAATATTGTGATGATGCTGTGATGATGCAATGATGACGCTGTTATTCTTCTTTGATGTTGTGATGATGCAGTGATGATGATGTGATGATGTTGTTATGATGCTGTGATGATGCAGTGATGATGCTGTGTTGATGCTGTAATGATGCTGTGATGACGCTGTGATGATGCACTGATAATGTAGTTATTACGCTGTGATGATTCTGTGATGATGTGCTGATGATGCTGTGATGACGCTTTGATGACACTGTGATGATGCTGTGATGACGCTTTGATGACACTGTGATGATGCTGTGATGAAGCTGTGATGACGCTGTGATGGTGCGTTGATGACGCTCTGATGACGCAGTGGTAATGCTGTGATGACGCTGTGATGACTCTTTGATGACGCTGTGATGCTTTAATGATGCTGTGATGATGCTGTGATGATGGCGTGATGACTCTTTGATGATGCTGTGATGATGCGGTGTTGATGCCGTGATGAAGCTGTGATGACGCTTTGATTACTCTGTGATGCTTTGATGATGCTGTTATGATGCTGCGATGATGCTGTGATGATGCAGTGATGATACAGTGATGATGCTGTGGTGACGCTGTGATGATACAGTGATGACGCCTGGATGATGCTGTTATGATGCTGTGATGATGCTGTTGTGATGTGGTGATGATGTGTTATGATGCTGTGATGACGCTTTGATGACAGTGTGATGTTGTTGTGATGTTGAAGTTATGATGTTGTGATGACGCAGTAATGATGCTGTGATGATGCAGTGAGGAGGCAGCGATAATGCTCTGATGACGCTATGATGATGCTTTGATGATTCTGTGATGATGCAATGATGACGCTGCCAATCTTTGGTGATGCTGTGATGATGCTGTGATGATGCTGTGATAACGGAGTGATGATACAGTGATGATGCTGTGATGACGCTGTGATGACACTGTGATGCTTTTATGATGATGCGATGATGCTGTGATGATGCAGTGATGATGATGAGATGATGCTGTGATGATGCTGTGATGATGCAGTGAAGATGCAGTGATGACACTCTGATGACGCTTTGATGAAGCTGTGATGCTTTAATGATTATTTGATGATGTTGTGATGATGCAGTCATGATGCAGTTATGATGCTGTGATGATGCATTGATGACGATGCGATGATGCATTGATGACACTGCGATGATGCTGTGTTGATGCTGTGATGATGCTGTGATGACACTGTGATGACGAACTGATAATGTTGTTATTATGCTGTGATGATTCTGTGATGATGCGTTGATGATGCTGTGATGACACTTTGATGACACTGTGATGATGCTGTGTTGATGCTGTGATGAAGCCCTGATGACGCTGTGATGGTTCTTTGATGACACTCTGATAACGCAGTGATGATGCTGTGATGATGCTGCGATGAAGCTGTGATGATGGTCTGATGACGCAGTGATGATACTGTTGGGATGCTGTGATTATAATATTGTGATGATGCAGTAATGACGCTGTGATGGTGCTGTGATGATGCTGTGATGATATGTTATGATGCTGTTATGATGCCGTGATGATGCTGTGATGACGCTTTGATGACAGTGTGATTATGTTCTGATGATGTTGTGAGGATGCAGTAATGATGCTGTGACGACGCACTGATTCTGCTGTGATGATGCTGTAATTATGCAGTCATGATGCAATAATGATGATGTGATGATGCTATGATGATGTTGTGATGATACTGTGATGATGCTTCGGTGATGCTGTGATGATGCAGTGATGATGCTGTGATGATGCAGTGATGATGCTGTGATGATGCTGTGATGACGCAGTGATGACTCTGTGATGATGCTGTAATAATGCTGTGATGATATGATGACGCTGTAGTGATGCCGTGATGATGCTCTGATTTGATGACGCTGTGATGCTTTGATGATGCTGGGATGATGCTCTGATGACACTGTAATGATGTAGTGATGATGCTGTGATGACGCTGTGATGACGCTTTGATGACGCTGCGATGATTTTGTTATGATGCTGTTGTGATGCTGTGATGATGCAGTGATGATACTGCGATGATGCTGTTGTCATGCTGTGAATATGCTGTTATGACACTGTGATGATGTTGTTATGATGGTGTGATTATGCTATGCTGATGCTGTGATGACTCTCTCATAACTCTTTGATGATGCTCTGATGTTGTTGTGATGTTGTGATGGTGCCGTGATGATGCTATTGTGATGCTGTTATCATGCTGTGATGATGCTTTGATGACAATGTGATGATGTTTTGATGATGCTGTTACGATGCAGTAATGACGCTGTGATGATGCTGTGATGATGCTGTGATGATGCTGTGATGATGCTGTGATGATGCATTGATGACACTGCGATATGCTGTGATGATGCTGTGATGACGCTTTGACCACTGCATCATCACTGCATCCTAACAGCATCATCACTGCATCATCAAAGCATCATCTCAATGTCATCACAGCATCATTTCTACATAATCACTGCATTATCACAGCATCATCACAGTATCATCACTAGCATCATCACATCATCATCACTTCATAATATTAGCATCATCACTGCATCATCACAGCTTCATCACAACATCATCACAGCATCATCACTGCATCATCTCTGCCTCATCACAACATCATTAGAGTGTCATGACAGCATCATCACTGCATAATTACAGCATAAAAACCGTATAATCACAGCATCATCACAGCGTCATTGCAGCATCATTACTGCTTACTCACTGCATCATCAGAGTGTCATCACGGTTTCATCACTGCATCATCACAGCATCATAGCTACATCATCACATCATCATCAATGCATCATCAAACCATCATCACAGCATCATCACAGTCTCATCACTGCATCATCACTGCATAATCACTGCATCTTCACAGCATAATCTCAGCATCATCACAGTGTCATCACAGTCTTATAACAGCATCATCACAGCATCATCACATCATCATCAGAGCATCATCACAGAATCATCACAGCATCATCACTATGTCATCACAGCATAATCACAATATCATCACAACTTCATTAAAGCATCATAACTGCATCATCACTACATCATAACTGCATCATCACATCGTCACCACAGCGTCATCGCAGCAACATCACAGCATCATCACTGCATCGTAACTGCATCATCACGGTATCATCACAGCATCATCACAACATCGTCGTAGCATCATCACAACATCACAACAGCGTTATCAGAGCATCACAACACCCTCAACACAGCGTCACCACAGCAACATCACAGAATCATCACAGCATAATCGCAGCGTAACTACAGCATCATTACTGCATAATCACTGCATCATTACAGCATCATCACTGCATCATCACTGCATCATCACAACGTTATCACAGTATCATCACTGCATCATCATATCATCATCGCAGCGTCATCACTGCATCATCGCAGCATCATCACTGCATCATCACTGCATAGTCACAGCATCATCGCATCCTAATTAAGGCATCATAACAGGGTCATAACAGTGTCATAACTGCATAAGCACTGCATCATCACAGCATCATCATTGCATCATCACAAAATCATCACAACATCATCGCAGCATCATCACAGCATCACGACAGCGTTACCAGAGCATCACAACAGTGTCATCACAGAATCATTACATAGTAATCACAACATCGTCGCAGTGTCATAAATGCATCATCACTACATCATCACAAAATAATCATAACATCATCACAGCATCATCACTGTATCATCAATGCTTCATCTCAGCATCACCACAGTATCAATACTGCGGAATCACTACATCATCACATCAAAATATCTGCATCATCACATCACCATCACTGCATCATCACTGCATCATCACTGCGTCATCACATCATCATCACAGCGTAATAACAGCATGATCACAGCGTTATCACATAATCACGATAGGGTGATCACAGAGTCATCGCAGCATCATCACAGCATCATCACTGCGTCATCACAGCGTCGTTACAGCATCATCACAACATCATCACATCATCATCCCTGCATCATCACATCATCATCACTACATCATCACAGCATCATCACAGCGTAATCACATCATCATCACAGCGTAATAACAGCATAATCACAGCAGGATCGAAGCGTCATCACTGCAGCATCAGAGCATCATCATAGAATCCTCACAGCATCTTCAATGCATCATCACTACATTGTCACAGAATCATCACATCATCATCACTGCATCATCACAGCATCATCACAGCATAATCTCATCATCATCACAGTATCAGTACTGCAGAATCATTGCATCATCACACCATCCTCACAATATCATCGCAGCATCATCATAGCATCACAACAGTGTTATCTGAGCATCACGACAGCGTAATCATAGCGTCATCACAGATTCATCAGAGCATCATTGCAGCGTCATCACTGCATCATCACAGTATCATCACATCATAGCAACATCATCACAACATCATCGCAGACTCATTACTGCATCATCAGAGCATCATCTCAGCATAACCACAGCATCATAAGTGCAGAATCACTGCATCATCACATCATCATCACTGCATCATCATATCATCATCACTGCATCATCACATCATTATAATTGCATCATCACATCATCATCACAGCATCATAGCTACATAAACACTGCATCATCACAGAGTCATCACTGCATCATCACAGCATCATCAAAGCATCATCACATCATGATCAACACATCATCACATCATAATCACAGCATCATCAGAGCATCATCACTGCGTCATCACAGCGTAATCACTACATCATCAATACATAATCATAGCATCATTACTGCGTCATCACTGCATCATCACTGCATCATCACTGCATAAGCACAACGTCATCTCAGTATCATCACAGCATCATCACAGCATCACGACAGTGTCATCGCAGCATCCTCACAGCATCATCATAGTACCACTACAGCATCATCACAGAATCACTATAGCGTCATCAGTGTCATCACAGCATCATTACAGCATCGTCACTGAGTCATCACAGCATCATCACATCATCACCAAAGCATCATCGCAGAATCATCGCAGCATCATCACTGCGTCATCACCACATCATCACAGCGTCATCACTGCATCATCACTGCGTAATCACTGCATCATCATATCATCACCACAGCATCATCACAGCATCATCACAGCATCATCACTTCGTAATCACAACATCATCACTACATCATCACAGCATCATCACAGCATCATCACATCACCATCACTGCATCATCACAGAATCATCATCTCAGCATCTTCGAAGTGTCATCAGTGCATCGTTACAGCATCATCACAATATCATCACAACATCATAAATGCATAATCACTGCATCATCACCGCATCATCACAGGGTCATCACAGCATCATCACAGCATCATCACAGTATTATCACTGCATCATCACAGCATCATCACAGTATCATCACTGCATCATCACAGCATCATCTCAGCATCTTCACTGCATCATAACAGCGTCATCACAGCGTCATGTCAGCATCATCACTGTATCATCACAGTGTCATCACAGCATCATCACATCATCATCACTGCATCATCATATCATCATCACTGCATCATCACTGCGTCATCACAGCATCATCACAGCGTTATCACATAATCACGATATGGTCATCACAGAGTCATCGCAGAATCATCACAGCATCATCACTGTGTCATCACAGCGTCATCACAGCATCATCACACTATCATCACAGCTTCATCACAGACTCATATCTGCATCATCATTGCATAATGACTGCATCATAACAGCATCATAACTACGTCATCATATTGTCATCACAGCATCATCACAGCATCACGACAGCGTCATCACAACATCACGTCAGGGTCATCACAGCATCATCACTGCATAGTCACAGAATCATGACCGCGTCATCACATCATCATCCCTGCATCATCACATCATCATCACTGCATCATCACAGCATTATCACAGCATAATCTCATCATCATCACAGTATCAGTACTGCAGAATCATTGCATCATCACACCATCATCACAACATCATCGCAGCATCATCATAGCATCACAACAGTGTTATCTGAGCATCATGACAGCGTAATCATAGCGTCATCACAGATTCATCAGAGCATCATTGCAGCGTCATCACTGCATCATCACAGTATCATCACATCATAGCAACATCATCACAACATCATCGCAGAATCATCACTGCATCATCAGAGCATCATCTCAGCATAATCACAGCATCATTAGTGCAGAATCACTACATCATCACATCATCATCACTGCATCATCACATCATCATCACAGCATCATCAGAGCATCATCACTGCGTCATCACTACATCATCACTACATAATCATAGCATCATTACTGCGTCATCACTGCATCATCAATGCATCATCACAACGCCATAGTATCATCCCAGCATCATCACAGCGTCATCACAGCATCATGACAGTGTCATCGCAGCGTCAACACAGCATCATTACATCATGATTATGCGTCATCACAGCATCATCACAGCATTGTCACTGCGTCATCACAGCATCTTCACATCATCACCACATCATCGAAGCATCATCACTGAGTCATCACAACATCATCACAGCAAGATCACTGCATCATCACAACATCATCACTGCAAGATCACTGCATCATCACAGCATCATCACTGCATCATCACAACATCACAGCATCATCACTGCATAATCAGAGCACTATCTCTGTGTTATCAAATCACCATCACTGCGTCATCACTGCTTCATCACTGCATCATCATATCATCATCACAGCATCATGTAAGCATCATCACTGCGTCATAACAGCATCATCACAGCATCGTAACTGCATCCTCACTGCATCATCACCATCATCACAGCATCACAAGCTGTGATGACACTGTAAGGACGCTGTGATGATGCTGTGATGATGCGGTGATGATGCTCTGATGATACTATGGTGATGCTGTGATGATGCTGTGATGACTCTGTGATGACACTTTGATGGCACTGTAATGATGTTGTAGTGACGCCGTGATGAAGCTTTGATGACGCTGTGATGGTGCTTTGATGACGCTGTGATGACGCAGTAATGATTTTGTGATGCTGCTCTGATGACGCTGTGATGCTTTGATGATGCTGTGATGATGCTGTTGTGATGCTTTGATGATGCAGTGATGATGCAGTGATGACACAGCGATGGTGCAGTGATGATGTGATGATGCTGCTGTGATGACGCTGTGATACTGTGATAATGTTGTGATGATGCTGTGATGATGCAGTGATGAGGCAGCAATAATGCTGTGATGATGCTATGATGATGCTGTGATACAATGATGACGCTGTGATTCTTTGGTGATGCTGTGATGATGCAGTGATAACGCTGTGATGATGCTGTAATGATGCTGTGATGACGCTGTGATGATGCACTGATAATGTAGTTATTACGCTGTGATGATTCTGTGATGACGCGCTGATGATGCTGTGATGACGCTTTGATGATGCTGTGATGATGGCATTATGATGGCGTGATGATTCTGTGATGATGGCGTGATGATTCTGTGATGATGCGGTGTTGATGCCGTGATGAAGCTGTGATGACTGATTACGCTGTGATGCTTTGATGATGCTGTGATGATGCAGTGATGAGGCAGCGATAATGTTCTGATGACGCTATGATGATGCTTTGATGATTCTGTGATGATGCAATGGTGACGCTGCGAATCTTTGGTTATTCTGTGATGATGCTGTGATGATGCTGTGATAACGGAGTGATGATACTGTGATGACGCTGTGATGACGCTGTGATGCTGTGATGATGATGCGATGATGCTGTGATGATGCAGTGATGATGCAGTGAAGATGCAGTGATGACGCTCTGGTGATGCTTTGATGAAGCTGTGATGCTTTCATGATTATTTGATGATGTTGTGATGATGCAGAGATGATGCAGTTATGATGCTGTGATAATGCAGTGATGACGCTGCGATGATGCTGTGATTACACTGTGATGACGAACTGATAATATTGTTATTACGCTGTGATGATTCTGTGATGATGCGTTGATGATGCTGTGATGACACTTTCATGACACTGTGATGATGCTGTGTTGATGCTGTGATGAAGCTCTGATGACGCTGTGATGGTTCTTTGATGACGCTCTGATAATGCAGTGGTGATGCTGTGATGACACTGTGATGACTCTTTGATGATGCTGTGATGCTTTAATGATGCTGTGATGATGCTGCGATGATGCTGTGATGATGGTGTGATGACGCAGTGATGATACTGTTGGGATGCTGTGATGATAATACTGTGATGATGCAGTGATGACGCTGTGATGGTGCTGTGATGATGCTGTGATGATGTGTTATGATTCTGTGATGATGTTGTGATGACGCTGCGATAACAGTGTGATGATGTTGTGATGATGCAGTAATGATGCTGTGACGACGCACTGATGATGCTGTGATGATGCTGTAATGAAGCAGTGATGATGCAGTAATGATGCAGTGATGATGCTGTGATGATGCAGTGATGACTCTGTGATGATGCTGTAATAATGCTGTGATGATAGGATGATGCTCTAGTGATGCCGTGATGATGCTCTGATGACACTTTGATGACGCTGTGATGCTTTGATGATGCTGTGATGATGCTCTGATGACGCTGTAATGATGCAGTGATGATGATGTAGTGATGACGCTGTGATGACGCTTTGATGACGCTGTGATGATTTTGTTATGATGCTGTTGTGATGCTGTAGTGATGCAGTGATGACGCTGCGATGATGCTGTTGTGATGCTGTGATGATGCTGTGATGATGCTCTGATGACGCTGTAATGATGCAGTGATGACGTAGTGATGATGCTGTGATGACGCTGTGATGACGCTTTGATGACGCTGTGATGATTTTGTTATGATGCTGTTGTGATGCTGTGATGATGCAGTGATGATGCTGCGATGATGCTGTTGTGATGCTGTGATGATGCTGTGTTGACGCTTTGATGACACTATGATAATGTTCTGATGATGCAGTAATCATGCAGTGATGACGCAGTGATGATGCTGTGATGATGCTGTAATGATGCAGCGATGATGCTGTGATGATGTTGTGATTATGCTGTGATGACGCTACGATAATGCTGTTATGATGCTGTGATGACGCTGTGATCATGCTGTGATCATGCTGTCATGATGCAGTGATGACGCTGCGATGATGCTTTGATAATTCTGTGAAGATGCAGTGATGACGCTGTGATGACGCTGTGATGACGCTGTTATGATGCAGTGATGATGCAGTGATGATGCTGTGACGATGTAGTGGTGATGACGCATTGATGACGCTGTGATGATGCTGTGATGATGATGTGATGATGCTTTGATGACTCTGATGATGCAGTGATGACACTGTGATGGCACTGTGATGCCTTTTTGAAGCTCTGATGATGCATTGATAATGCACTGATTTTGCAGTGATGATGTTGTCTTGATACTGTGATGATGCTGTGATGACGCTTTGATGACACTGTGATGATGTTCTGATGATGCAGTGATGATGCTGTGATGATGCTGTGATGCTCTGATGATGATGTTATGATGCTGTGATGATGCAGCGATGATGCTGTGATAATGCTGTGATGATGTTGTGATGATGCTGTGATTATGCTGTGATTATGTTGTGATGATGCTGTTATGACGCTGTGATGATGTTGTTATGATGGTGTGATTATGCTATGCTGATGCTGTGATGGCGCTCTCATAACATTTTGATGACGCTCTGATGCTGTGGTGATGTTGTGATACTGTTGTGATGATGCTGTTTTGATGCTGTTATGATGCTGTGATGACGCTTTGATGACAATATGATGATGTTTTGATGATGCAATAATGATGCTGTGATGACGTATTGATGATGTTGTGTTTATGCTTTGATGATGCTGTTACGATGCAGTAATGTTGCTGAGATGATGCTGTGATGACGATGTGATGATGTTGTGATGACGCTGTGATGATGCAGTGATGACGCGGCGATATGCTGTGATGATGCTGTGATGACGCTTTGATCACTGCATCATCACTGCATCATCACTGCATCATCACTACGTAATCAAAACATCATCACAGCATATGCACAACATCATCACTGTGTCCTCACTGCATCCTCACAGCATCATCACTGCATCATAAAAGCATCATCTCAGTGTCATCACAGCATCATTTCTGCATAATCACTGCATTATCACAGCGTCATCACAGTATCATCACTGCATCATCACATCATCATCACTTCATAATCCCATCATCATCACTGCATCATCACAGCTTCATCACAACATCATCACAGCATCATCACTGCATCATCTCTGCCTCATCACAGCATCATTACAGTGTCTTTACAGCATCATCACTGCATAATTACTGCATAAAAACCGTATAATCACAGCATCATCACAGCATCATTGCAGCATCATTACTGCTTCCTCACTGCATCATCACAGCGTCATCACGGTGTATTCACTGCATCATAACACCATCATATCTGCATCATCACATCATCATCACTGCATCAACACAACATCATCACACCACCATCATGGTTTCATCACTGCGTCATCACAGCATCATAACAGCATCATCACAGCATCATCCCATATTCACCACAGCATCATCACATCATCATCGCAGCGTCATCACTTTGTGATCAGAGCGTCATCACATCACCATCACTGCGTCATCACAGAATCACCATCTCAGCATCTTCGCAGTGTCATCAATGCATCGTTACAGCATCATCACAATATCATCACAGCATCGTCACTGCATCATCACCGCATCATCACAGGGTCATCACAGCATCATCACAGCATCATCACTGCATCATGACATCATCATCACTGCATCATCGCTGCATCATCACAGCATCATCTCAGCGTCATTACAGAATTGTTACTGCATAATCACTGCATCATCACAGCGTCATCACAGTATCATCACTGCATAATCATCATCACAGTGTCGTCACAGCATCCACACAGCATGATCATAGCGTCATCACAGCATCCTCACTACGTCATCACATCATCATCACTGCATCATAACAGCGTCATCACAGCATCATCACATCATCATCACTGCATCATCCCATATTCATCACAGCATCATCACATCATCATCGCAGCGTCATCACTTCGTGATCAGAGCGCCATCACATCACCATCACTGCTTCATCACAGAATCATCATCTCAGCATCTTCGCAGTGTCATCAATGCATCGTTACAGCATCATCAAAATATCATCACAGCATCATAAATGCATAATCACTGCATCATCACCGCATCATCACAGGGTCATGAGAGCATCATCACAGTATCATCACTACATCATCACTGCATCATCACAGCATCATCACATCATCATCACAGCTTCATAGCTCCATAATCACAGCATCATCACTACATCATCACAGCATCATCATAAATCATCACAAAATCATCAGTGTCATAACAACATCATCACAGCATTATCACAGAATCATTACTGCATAAACACTGCATCATCACAGCGTTATCACAGTATCATCACTGCATCATCAGAGAATAATCACATCATCATCACAACATCATCAGAGTGCCATCACAGTATCATCACTGCATCATCAGAGCATCATCAAAACATCATCACAGCATCATCACAGCATCATCATAGCGTCATCACAGCATCATCACTGTGTCATCAGAGCGTCATCACAGCATAATCACAGCATCATCAGAGCAGCATCAGAGCAGCATCATGGCGTCATGACAGAATCATCACTACGTCATCAAATTGTCATCAGAGCAGCCCACAGCATCATCACAGCATCATTGCAGCATCATAACAGCATCATCAAAGCATCTTTACTGCTTACTCACTGCATCCTCACAGCGTCATCACACTACTGTCAGTGCATCATCAGAGCATCATCACTACATCATCACTACGTAATCATAGCATCATTACTGCGTCATCACTGCATCATCAATGCATCATCACAACGCCATCTCAGTATCATCACAGCATCATCACAGCGTCATCACAGCATCACGACAGTGTCATCGCAGCGTCAACACAGCATCATCATAGTACCACTACAGCATCATCACAGAATCACTATAGCGTCATCAAAGCGTCATCACAGCATCATCACAGCATCGTCACTGCGTCATCACAGCATCTTCACATCATCACCACATCATCGAAGCATCATCACTGCGTCATCACAACATCATCACTGCATCATCACAACATCATCTCAGCATCACAGCATCATCACTGCATAATCAGAGTACTATCACTGCGTTATCAAATCACCATCACTGCGTCATCACTGCTTCAACACTGCATCATCATATCATCATCACAGCATCATCCAAGCATCATCACTGCGTCATAACAGCATCATCACAGCATCATCACATCGTCATGACAGCATTATCAGTGCATCATCACTGCATCATCACAGCGTCATCACAGCATCGTAACAGCATCCTCACTGCATCATCACCATCATCACAGCATCACAAGCTGTGATGACACTGTAAGGACGCTGTGATGATGCGGTGATGATGCTGTGATGATGCGGTGATGATGCTGTGATGATACTATGGTGATGCTGTGATGCTCTGATCATGTGTGCTGTGCATCACAGCATCATCACAGCATCATAGCGTCATCAAATTATCATCACTGTATCATCAGAGCATCACCAGAACTTCATTGCAGCATCATCAAAGCAACATCTAAGCGTCATCACAGCGTCACTACTGCAACATCACTGCATCATCAGAGCATCATCAGAGCATTGGTGTAGATGCACTTCAGCTGGGCCATTGCCCTATCCTCCGGCCTTGCCATTGTTCCCCCTGGCACAGCCCCAACAATCCTTGCTTCAGCCCCATCCCCCTTCTTACCTAGTTTAAAGCCCTCTCAATGAGCCCTGCCAGCTCCTGGCCCAGGATCCTTTTTCCCCTAAAAGATAGGGACCCGTCTGCGGCCATCAGGCCAGGTGCTGAGTAAAGTGCCCCATGGTCAAAAAAAACAAGATTTCTGCGTTGGCACCAGAAATGATGATGTTATGATGCTGTGGTGATGCTGTTGTGATGATGCTGTAATGATGATTTGATGACGCAGTGGCGATGCTGTGATGATGCTGTGATGAGTCTTTGATGACGCTGTGATGCAGTAATGATGCTGTGATGACGCTTTGATGACAGTGTGATGTTGTTGTGATGTTGAAGTGATGATGTTGTGATGACGCAGTGATGATGCTGTGATGATGCAGTGATAAGGCAGCGATAATGCTCTGATGACACTATGATGATGTTTTGATGATTCTGTGATGATGCAATGATGACGCTGCGAATCTTTGGTGATGCTGTGATGACGCTGTGATGACGCTGTGATGCTGTGATGATGCAGTGATGATGCAGTGATGATGATGAGATGATGCTGTGATGATGCTCTGATGATGCAGTGAAGATACAGTGATGACGCTCTGATGACGCTTTGATGAAGCTGTGATGCTTTAATGATTATTTGATGATGTTGTGATGATGCAGTCATGATGCTGCAATGATGCTGTAATGATTCTGTGATGATGTTGTGGTGATGCTGTGATGACGCTGCAATAACACTGTGATGATGTTGTGATGATGCAGCAATGATGCTCTGACGACGCACTGATTCTGCTGTGATGATGCTGTAATGATGCAGTCATGATGCAATAATGATGATGTGATGATGCTGTGATGATGTTGTGATGATACTGTGATGACGCTTCGATGATGCTGTGATGATGCAGTGATGATGCTCTGATGATGCAGTGATGATGCTGTAATGATGCAGTGATGATGAAGTAATAATGCAGTGATGATGCTGTGATGACGCAGTGATGACTCTGTGATGATGCTGTAATAATGCTGTGATGATATGATGATGCTGTAGTGATGCCGTGATGATGCTCTGATGACACTTTGATGACGCTGTGATGCTTTGATGATGCTGTGATGATGCTCTGATGACGCTGTGATGATGCAGTGATGACGCTGTGATGACGCTGCGATGATTTTGTTATGATGCTGTTGTGATGCTGTGATGATGCTGTTGTAATGCTGTGATGATGCTGTTATGACGCTGTGATGATGTTGTTATGATGGTGTGATTATGCTATGCTGATGCTGTGATGACGCTCTCATAACGCTTTGATGACGCTCTGATGCTGTGGTGATATTGTAATGGTGCTGTGATCATGCTGTTGTGATGCTATTATGATGTTGTGATTACGCTTTGATGACAATGTGATGATGTTTTGATGATGCAATAATGATTCTGTGATGACGTATTGATGATGTGTTTATGCTTTGATGATGCTGTTACGATGCAGTAATGATGCTGAGATGATGCTGTGATGACGCTGGGATGATGTTGTGATGACGCTGTGATGATGCAGTGATGACGCTGCGATATGCTGTGATGATGCTGTGATGACGCTTTGATCACTGCATCCTCACTGCATCATCACAGCATCATAGCTACATCATCACATCATCATCAATCCATCATCAAAACATCATCACAGCATCATCACAGTCTCATCACTGCATCATCACTGCATAATCACTGCATCATCACAGCATCATTACAGCATCACCAGAGCATCACCACTGCATCATCACAACATCATAATAGTGTCATCAAAACGTCATCACAGAGTAATCACAGCATCATCATATCGTCGTCGCAGCGTCATCACAGCATCATAACAGAATCATCACTGAATCATCACTGCATCATCACAGCATGATCACAGCATCATCGCAGCGTCATCACTGCATCTTCACAGCGTCATCACAACATCATCACAGCGTCATCAGAGCATCATCTCAGCATCATCAGTTCATCGTCACAGCATCATTACAGCATCATCAGAGCATCACCACTGCATCATCATTGCATCATGACATCATCATCACAGCATCGTCACAGCATCATCGTATCATCATCACCACATAATCACAGTGTCATCACAGCATCATCACTGCGCCTCACTGCATCTTCACAGAATCTTCGCATTTTCATCACAGCATCATCTCTGAGTCCTCCGTGCATCTTCACAACATCATCACTACAGCATCAGAGCATCATCACTGCATCATCACATCATCTTCACTGCATCATCACAGCATCATTACAACATCATCACAGAAAAATCACTGCATCATCTCTGCATCATCCGAGCATCATTAGAGTATCATGACAGCATCATCACTGCATAATCACTGCATCATCACCTCATCGTCACAACATAATCACAGCATCATCGCAGCATCATTACCCGGGAAACTACAGGCCTGTCAGTTTGACCTCAGTGCCAGGGAAGCTCATGGAGCAGATCCTCTTGAGAGTCATCATGCAGCACTTGCAGGGCAAGCAGGTGATCAGGCCCATCCAGCATTGGTTTATGGAAGGCAGATCCTGCTTGACAAACCTGATCTCCTTCTATGACAAAGTGACGCGCTGGGTGGACGAGGGAAAGGCTGTGGATGTGGTCTACCTTGACTTCAGCAAGGCATTTGACACCGTCTCCCACAGCATTCTCCTCAAGAAACTGGCTGCTCTTGACTTGGACTGGCGCACGCTTCGTTGGGTTAGAAACTGGCTGGATAGCCGGGCCCAAAGTGTCGTGGTAAATGGAGTCAAGTCCAGTTGGAGGCCGGTCACTAGTGGCGTCCCCCAGGGCTCGGTGCTGGGGCCGGTCCTCTTTAATATCTTCATCAATGATCTGGACGAGGGCATTGAGTGCACCCTCAGTAAGTTTGCAGATGACACCAAGTTAGGTGCGTGTGTTGATCTGCTCGAGAGTAGGAAGGCTCTGCAGGAGGATCTGGATAGGCTGCACCGATGGGCTGAGGTCAACTGTGTGAATTTCAACAAGGCCAAGTGCCGGGTCCTGCACCTGGGGCGCAACAACCCCAAGCAGAGCTACAGGCTGGGAGATGAGTGGTTGGAGAGCTGCCAGGCAGAGAAGGACCTGGGAGTGATGGTGGACAGTCGGCTGGATATGAGCCAGCAGTGTGCTCAGGTGGCCAAGAAGGCCAACGGCATCCTGGCTTGTATCAGAAACAGTGTGGCCAGCAGGGCTAGGGAGGTGATCGTCCCCCTGTACTCAGCTCTGGTGAGGCCGTGTGGAGGACTGGTTAGCTGAAGTAGGCCATGTGAATGTTGAGCAACTATTTGATCAGAGTCTGTTCTGAGAGTAGGCCTCAGTTCCCATGACTGGGGATGTGAAAAACACTGAGGAATGTAGCAAAATATTATTACCAGTAGCTGGCTTCAAGGACAAGGTCTATGTGACTGCAAATTACAAGGGGGTTGTTATCTTGCAGGTGGGGTTCTTTTCTTGCAGTTGTTATCTGAGTGCTTTTAACCAATAATCTCGTGTGAAACACTGTCCGCCCCTGTTAAGTTCACTATATAAGTTAGGCTATTCGGGCAATAAAATGGAGTTCACTGCATACTCATATTGAGCGTCTGTGTCTTCCTTCCGTCGACAACAAGGCCGCACCTCGAGTACTGTGTTCAGTTTTGGGCCCCTCGCTACAAGAAGGACATCGAGGTGCTTGAGCGGGTCCAGAGGAGGGTGACGAAGCTGGTGAGGGGCCTGGAGAACAAGTGCTACGAGGAGCAGCTGAGGGAGCTGGGCTTGTTCAGCCTGGAGAAGAGGAGGCTCAGGGGCGACCTTATCGCTCTTTACAGTTACTTTAAAGGAGGCTGTAGTGAGGTGGGGGTTGGCCTGTTCTCCCACGTGCCTGGTGACAGAACGACGGGGAATGAATGGGCTTAAGTTGCGCCAGGGGAGTTTTAGGTTAGATGTTAGGAAGAACTTCTTTACTGAAAGGGTTGTTAGGCACTGGAACAGGCTGCCCAGGGAGGTGGTGGAGTCACCATCCCTGGAAGTCTTTAAAAGACGTTTAGATGTAGAGCTTAGGGATATGGTTTAGTGGGACTGTTAGCGTTAGGTCAGAGGTTGGACTCGATGATCTTGAGGTCTCTTCCAACCTAGAAATTCTGTGATTCTGTGATCATCACAGCATCATCACATAATCGTCACAGTCATCACTGCATCATCACAACATCACCAGAACATCATCAAAGCATCATCCCAGCATCATCGCATAGTCATCACTGCATCATCAGAGCATCACCAAAACATAATCACAGCATCATCATAGCGTCATCACTGCATCATCACAGCATCATCACAACCTCTTCACATCATCATCACTGCATAATCACAGCATCACAAAAAAATCATCACAACATCATCACGGCATCATCACAGCATCATCACTGCATCATTACAACATCATCACTACGTCATCAGTGTCACCACAGTGTCATCACAGCATCATCACAGCGTTATCACAGCGTCATCGCAGCGTCATCGCACCGTCATCACTGCATCATAACATCATCGTCACAACATCATCACTGCAACATCACATCATCATCACATCTTCATCAGTGCATCATCACATCATTATCACAACATCATCACAGCATCATCACATCATCAGAACAGCGTAATTATGACTCTGTGATGACGCTGTCGTGATGCTGTGATGACACACTGATGATGCTTTGATGATGCAGTGATGATATGATTATGACGCTGTGATGACGCAGTGTTTATGCATTAATGATGCTGTGATGATTATGAGATGATGCTGTGATGATGCTGTGATTATGCTGTGATGACACTGTGATGATGTTGTGATGATGCAGTTATGATGCTGTGATTGTGTTGTGATGAGGCAGTGATGACGATGCGATGATGCTGTGATGATGCTGTGATGACGCTGTGTTGACTCTGTCATGACACAGTGATGATACAGAGATGAGTCGGTGATGATGTTCTGATGATGTTGTGATGATGCTGTTATGAAGACGCGATGATGCTGTGATGATGTGAGGATGCTGTGATGATGCAGGGATGACGATGCGATGATGCAGTGATGATGATGTGATGATGCTGTGACTATGCACTGATTATGCAGTGATGATGCTGTGATGACACTGTCATGACACTGTCGTGATGCTGTGACAGTGCTGTGATTCAGCAGCTATGATGCTGTGATGATGCAGTGATTATGCAGTGAAGATGCTGTGAAGATGCTGTGACGATTCTGTGATGTCGCAGTTATGATGCTCTGATGACGCTGTGATGACGCAGTGATGATGTTGTGATGATGCAATGATGACTCTGTGATGACGCTGTGGTAACTTTGTGATGATGCTGTGTTAATGCTGTGATGATGCTGTGATTATTCAAAGATGATGATGTGATGATGCAGTGATGACGCAGCGATGAGGCTGTGATGACGCAGTGATGATGCAGTGCTGATTCTGTGATGATGTAGTGATGAAGATGCGATGATGCTGTGATGACGCTGTGATGATGCAGTGATAATGCAGTAACGATGCTGTTATGATGCAGTGATGATGTTTTGATGACACTGTGATGAATCTGTGATTATGCAGTAATGATTCTGTTATGATCCAGTGATGAAGCAGTGATTACGCTCTGATGATGCTGAGATGATGCAGTTATTATGCTGTGATGATGCAGTGATTATGCTGTGATGATGCAGTTATTATGCAGTGATGATGCTTTGATGACACTTTGATGACGTAGTGATGATGCTGTGATTAAGTAGTGATGATGATGTGATGATGCTTTGGTGACGCTGTGATGACGAAATGATGATTTTGTGATGATGATATGATGATGCAGTAATGAGTCTGAGATAACGCTGTGATGATACTGGGATGATGTTTTAATGCTGCTGTGATGACACTGTGATTATGAAGTGATGACGTTTTGATGATGAAGTGATGACGTGGTCGTGATGCTGTAATGACGCTGTGATGACACTGATGACGTAGTGATGATGCTGTGATGATGCAGTGATGACGTTGTGATGACACAGTAATGATGCTGTGATGATCCAGCTATGATTCTTTGATGTTGCTCTGATGATGCAGTGATGATGATGTAATGATGCAGTGATGATGCTTTTACGATGCTGTGATGATTAAGTGATGATGACGTGATGATGCAGGGATGAAGTATCGAAGATGCTGTGATGACCCTGTTGTAACGATGTAATGACGCTGTGACGATGCAGTGATGATGCTGTGATTATGCAGTGATGACGCAGTAATGATGCTGTGATGATGCTGCGATGATCCTCTGACAATGCTGTGATGACACTGTGATACCGCTGTGATGATGATGAGAATATGCAGTTACGGTGCTGTGATGATGCATTGATGATGATGTTATGATGCAGTGATGATGCTATGATGATGCAGTGCTTATACGGTGACGATGCTGTGATGATGTTATGATGATCCTTTGATGATACTCTGATGATGCAGTGATGACGCTGCTATGATGCTGTGATGTCGCTTTTATGATGCTGTCATGATGCTATTATGATTCTGTGATGATTCTGTTATAACGCTGTGATGATGCTTTGATGACACTGTGATGATATTGTGATAATGCAGTGATGATGATATGCTGATGCTGTGATGACGCAGTGCTGATGCTCTGATGACGCTGTCGTGATGCAGTGATGACGCTGTAATGATACAGTAATGATGCTGTGATAACGTTCTGATGATCAGACCTGCATCATCACAGATGATGAAGATCAATTCCCCATACCAGAAAAAAAAAAAAACAGGTCAGGTCGGGTCCCTGGATGGCGTGATAGGGTAATGTCTGGACTCTGGCGCCCGAGGTCCCAGGTTTGATTCTCCATACTTGCCAAAAAACCCCGAGTCGAGTCGGGTCCCCAGGTGACATCACAGGGTAATGTTTGGACCCTGGCACAAGAGGTCGCAGGTTCAATTCCCCATACCGGCCAAAAAACCCCGGGTCGTGTTTGGTCCCCGGGTGGTGTCAAAGGGTAATGTCGGGACCCCGGCACCCGAGGTCGCAGGTTCGATTCCCCATAAGGGCCAAAAAAGCCCAGGTCGGGTCGGAACCCCGGGTGGCGTCACAGGGTAATGTCTGGACCCTGGCACCCGAGGTCGCAGGTTCGATTCCCCATAAGGGCCTAAATAGTCCGGGTCGGCAAGGGTCCCCGGGTGGCGGCACAGGGTAATGTCTGGACCCCGGCACCCGAGGTCGCAGGTTCTATTCCGCCTAAGGGCCAAAAAAGCCCGGGTCGGGACAGAACCCCGGGTGGCGCCACAGAGTAATGTCGGGACCCCGGCACCCGAAGTTGCAGGTTCGATTCCCCATAAGGGCCAAAAAAGCCCATGTCGGGTCGGGTCCGCGGGTGGCGCCACAGGGTAATGTCGGGACCCCAGCACCCGAGGTCGCAGGTTCGATTCCCCATAAGGGCCAAAAATTCCCAGGATGGGTCGGGTCCGTGGGTGGCGTCACACGGTAATGTCGGGACCCCGGCACCCGAGGTCGCAGGTTCGATTCCCCATAAGGGCGAAAAAAGCCCAGGTCGCGTCGGAACCCCGGGTGGCGTCACAGGGTAATGTCTGGACCCTGGCACCCGAGGTCGCAGGTTCGATTCCCCATAAGGGCCTAAATAGTCCGGGTCGGCAAGGGTCCCCGGTGGCGGCACAGGGTAATGTCTGGACCCCGGCACCCGAGGTCGCAGGTTCTATTCCGCCTAAGGGCCAAAAAAGCCCGGGTCGGGACAGAACCCCGGGTGGCGCCACAGAGTAATGTCGGGACCCCGGCACCCGAAGTTGCAGGTTCGATTCCCCATAAGGGCCAAAAAAGCCCATGTCGGGTCGGGTCCGCGGGTGGCGCCACAGGGTAATGTTGGGACCCCGGCACCCGAGGTCGCAGGTTTGATTCCCCATAAGGGCCAAAAAAGCCCTTGTTGGGTCGGGTCCGTGGGTGGCGCCACAGGGTAATGTCTGGACCCCGGCACCCGAGGTCGCAGGTTCGATTCCCCATAAGGGCCAAAAAAGCCCGGGTCAGATTAGGTCCCCGGGTACGCGCCACAGGGTAATGTCTGGACCCCGGCACCCGAGGTCGCAGGTTCAATTCCGCCTAAGGGCCAAAAAAGCACTTGTTGGGTCGGGTCCCCGGGTGGCGCCACATGGTAATGTCTGGACCCCGGCACCCGAGGTCGCAGGTTCGATTCCTTTTACCGGCCAAAAATTCCGGGTCGGCTAGTGTCCCCGGGTGGTGCCACAGAGTAATGTCGGGACCGCGGCACCCGAGGTCGTAGGTTCGATTCCCTATACCGGCCAAAAAATCCCGGGTCAGTTCGGGACCCCGGGTGGCGCCACAGGGTTATGTCGGGACCCCGGCACCCGAAGTTGCAGGTTCGATTCCCCATAAGGGCCAAAAAAGCCCATGTCGGGTCGGGTCCGCGGGTGGCGCCACAGGGTAATGTCGGGACACCGGCACCCGAGGTCGCAGGTTCGATTCCCCATAAGGGGCAAAAAAGCCCATGTCGGGTCGGGTCCGCGGGTGGCGCCACAGGGTAATGTCGGGACCCCGGCACCCGAGGTCGCAGGTTCGATTCCCCATAAGGGCCAAAAAAGCCCATGTCGGGTCGGAACCCCGGGTGGCGTCACAGGGTAATGTCTGGACCCTGGCACCCGAGGTCGCAGGTTCGATTCCCCATAAGGGCCAAAAAAACACTTCCCGGGTCGGGTCCCCGGGTGGCGCCACAGGGTAATGTTGGGACCCCGGCACCCGAGGTCGCAGGTTCGATTCCCCATAAGGGCCAAAAAAGCCCTTGTTGGGTTGGGTCCCTGGGTGGCGCCACAGGGTAATGTCTGGACCCCGGCACCCGAGGTCGCAGGTTCAATTCCCCATAAGGGCCAAAAAAGCCTGGGTCAGATTAGATCCACGGGTACGCGCCACAGAGTAATGTCTGGACCACGGCACCCGAGGTCGCAGGTTCGATTCCTTTTACCGGCCAAAAATTCCGGGTCGGGTCGGGTCCGCAGGTGGCGCCACAGGGTAAGGTCTGGACCCTGGCACCCGAGGTCGCAGGTTCGATTCCCCATAAGGGCCAAAAAAACACTTCCCGGGTCAGGTCCGCGGGTGGCGCCACAGAGTAATGTCGGGACCCCGGCACCCGAGGTCGCAGGTTCGATTCCCCATAAGGGCCAAAAAAGCCCATGTCGGGTCGGGTCCGCGGGTGGCGCCACAGGGTAATGTCGGGACCCCGGCACCCGAAGTTGCAGGTTCGATTCCCCATAAGGGCCAAAAAAGCCCGGGTCGGGACGGAACCCCGGGTGGCACCTCAGAGTAATATCGGGGCCCCGGCACCCGAGGTCGCAGGTTCGATTCCCCATAAGGGCCAAAAAAGCACTTGTTGGGTCGGGACCGTGGGTGGCGCCACAGGGTAATGTCTGGACCCCGGCACCCGAGGTCGCAGGTTCGATTCCTTATACCGGCCAAAAATTCCGGATCGGCTAGTGTCCCCGGGTCGTGCCACAGGGTAATGTCGGGACCGCGGCACCCGAGGTCGTAGGTTTGATTCCCTATACCGGCCAAAAAATCCCGGGTCAGTTCGGGACCCCGGGTGGCGCCACAGGGTAATGTCGGGACCCCGGCACCCGAGGTCGCAGGTTCGATTCCCCATAAGGGCCAAAAAAGCCCGGGTCGGGTCGGGTCCGTGGGTGGCGCCACAGGGTAATGTCGGGACCCCGGCACCCGAGGTCGCAGGTTCGATTCCCCATAAGGGCCAAAAAAGCCCGGATCGGGTCGGGTCCGCGGGTGGCGCCACAGGGTAATGTCGGGACCCCGGCACCCGAGGTCGCAGGTTTGATTCCCCATTAAGGCCTAAATAGTCCGGGTCGGGTCGGGTCCCAGGGTGGCGCCACATGGTAAAGTCGGGACCCCGGCATCCGAGGTCGCAGGTTCGATTCCCCATAAGGGCCAAAAAAGCCCGGGTCGGGTCGGATCCCCGGGTAGCGCCACAGAGTAATATCGGGATCCCGGCACCCGAGGTCGCAGGTTCAATACCCCATAAGGGCCAAAAAAGCCCGGGTCGGTTCGGGACCCCGGGAGGCGCCTCAGAGTAATGTCGGGACCCTGGCACCCGAGGTCGCAGGTTCGATTCCCCATAAGGGCCAAAAAAGCCCTTGTTGGGTCGGGTCCCCGGGTGGCGCCACAGAGTAATGTCGGGACCCCCTCAACCGAGGTCGCAGGTTCGATTCCCCATAAGGGCCAAAAAAGCCCGGGTCGCGTCGGGACCCCGGGTGGCTCGACACGGTAATGTTGGGACCCTGGCACCCGAGGTCGCAGGTTCGATTCCCCATAAGGGCCAAAAAAGCCCGGGTCAGGTCGGGGCCCTGGGTGGCGCCACAGGGTAATGTTGGGACCCTGGCACCCGAGGTCGCAGGTTCGATTCCCCATAAGGGCCAAAAAAGCCCGGGTCAGATTAGATACCCGGGTACGCGCCGCAGAGTAATGTATGGACCCCGGCACCCGAGGTCGCAGGTTCTATTCCGCCAAAGGTCCAAAAAGGCCCTTGTTGGGTCGTGTCCCTGGGTGGCGCCACAGGGTAATGTCTGGACCCCGGCACCCGAGGTCGCAGGTTCGATTCCTTATACCGGCCAAAAATTCCGGGTCGGCTAGTGTCCCCGGGTCGTGCCACAGGGTAATGTCGGGACCGCGGCACCCGAGGTCGTAGGTTCGATTCCCTATACCGGCCAAAAAATCCCGGGTCGGTTCAGGACCCCGGGTGGCGCCACATGGTAATGTCGGGACCCCGGCACCCGAGGTCGCAGGTTCGATTCCCCATAAGGGCCAAAAAAGCCCATGTCGGGTCGGGTCCGCGGGTGGCGCCACAGGGTAATGTCGGGACCCCAGCATCCGAAGTTGCAGGTTCGATTCCCCATAAGGGCCAAAAAAGCCCATGTCGGGTCGGGTCCGCGGGTGGCGCCACAGGGTAATGTTGGGACCCCGGCACCCGAGGTCGCAGGTTCGATTCCCCATAAGGGTCAAAAAAGCCCGGGTCGGCTAGGGTCCCCGGGTGGCGCCACAGGTTTATGTTGGGACCCCGGCACCCGAGGTCGCAGGTTCGATTCCCCATAAGGGCCAAAAAAGCCCGGGTCAGATTAGGTCCCCGGGTACGCGCCACAGGGTAATGTCTGGACCCCGGCACCCGAGGTCGCAGGTTCAATTCCTCCTAAGGGCCAAAAAAGCACTTGTTGGGTCGGGTCCCTGGGTGGCGCCACAGGGTAATGTCTGGACCCCGGCACCCGAGGTCGCAGGTTCGATTCCTTTTACCGGCCAAAAATTCCGGGTCGGCTAGTGTCCCCGGGTGGTGCCACAGAGTAATGTCGGGACCGCGGCACCCGAGGTCGTAGGTTCGATTCCCTATACCGGCCAAAAAATCCCGGGTCAGTTCGGGACCCCGGGTGGCGCCACAGGGTTATGTCGGGACCCCGGCACCCGAAGTTGCAGGTTCGATTCCCCATAAGGGCCAAAAAAGCCCATGTCGGGTCGGGTCCGCGGGTGGCGCCACAGGGTAATGTCGGGACCGCGGCACCCGAGGTCGCAGGTTCGATTCCCCATAAGGGGCAAAAAAGCCCATGTCGGGTCGGGTCCGCGGGTGGCGCCACAGGGTAATGTCGGGACCCCGGCACCCGAGGTCGCAGGTTCGATTCCCCATAAGGGCCAAAAAAGCCCATGTCGGGTCGGAACCCCGGGTGGCGTCACAGGGTAATGTCTGGACCCTGGCACCCGAGGTCGCAGGTTCGATTCCCCATAAGGGCCAAAAAAACACTTCCCGGGTCGGGTCCCCGGGTGGCGCCACAGGGTAATGTTGGGACCCCGGCACCCGAGGTCGCAGGTTTGATTCCCCATAAGGGCCAAAAAAGCCCTTGTTGGGTCGGGTCCGTGGGTGGCGCCACAGGGTAATGTCTGGACCCCGGCACCCGAGGTCGCAGGTTCAATTCCCCATAAGGGCCAAAAAAGCCTGGGTCAGATTAGATCCACGGGTACGCGCCACAGAGTAATGTCTGGACCACGGCACCCGAGGTCGCAGGTTCGATTCCTTTTACCGGCCAAAAATTCCGGGTCGGGTCGGGTCCGCAGGTGGCGCCACAGGGTAAGGTCTGGACCCTGGCACCCGAGGTCGCAGGTTCGATTCCCCATAAGGGCCAAAAAAGCCCATGTCGGGTCGGGTCCGCGGGTGGCACCACAGGGTAATGTCGGGACCCCGGCACCCGAAGTTGCAGGTTCGATTCCCCATAAGGGCCAAAAAAGCCCGGGTCGGGACGGAACCCCGGGTGGCACCTCAGAGTAATGTCGGGGCCCCGGCACCCGAGGTCGCAGGTTCGATTCCCCATAAGGGCCAAAAAAGCCCTTGTTGGGTCGGGTCCGTGGGTGGCGCCACAGGGTAATGTCTGGACCCCGGCACCCGAGGTCGCAGGTTCGATTCCTTATACCGGCCAAAAATTCCGGATCGGCTAGTGTCCCCGGGTCGTGCCACAGGGTAATGTCGGGACCGCGGCACCCGAGGTCGTAGGTTTGATTCCCTATACCGGCCAAAAAATCCCGGGTCAGTTCGGGACCCCGGGTGGCGCCACAGGGTAATGTCGGGACCCCGGCACCCGAGGTCGCAGGTTCGATTCCCCATAAGGGCCAAAAAAGCCCGGGTCGGGTCGGGCTTTCGGGTGGCGCCACAGGGTAATGTCGGGACCCCGGCACCCGAGGTCGCAGGTTCGATTCCCCATAAGGGCCAAAAAAGCCCGGATCGGGTCGGGTCCGCGGGTGGCGCCACAGGGTAATGTCGGGACCCCGGCACCCGAGGTCGCAGGTTCGATTCCCCATTAAGGCCTAAATAGTCCGGGTCGGGTCGGGTCCCCGGGTGGCGCCACATGGTAAAGTCGGGACCCCGGCACCCGAGGTCGCAGGTTCGATTCCCCATAAGGGTCAAAAAAGCCCGGGTCGGCTAGGGTCCCCAGGTGGCGCCACAGGTTTATGTTGGGACCCCGGCACCCGAGGTCGCAGGTTCGATTCCCCATAAGGGCCAAAAAAGCCCGGGTCAGATTAGGTCCACGGGTACGCGCCACAGGGTAATGTCTGGACCCCGGCACCCGAGGTCGCAGGTTCAATTCCGCCTAAGGGCCAAAAAAGCACTTGTTGGGTCGGGTCCCCGGGTGGCGCCACAGGGTAATGTCTGGACCCCGGCACCCGAGGTCGCAGGTTCGATTCCTTTTACCGGCCAAAAATTCCGGGTCGGCTAGTGTCCCCGGGTGGTGCCACAGAGTAATGTCGGGACCGCGGCACCCGAGGTCGTAGGTTCGATTCCCTATACCGGCCAAAAAATCCCGGGTCAGTTCGGGACCCCGGGTGGCGCCACAGGGTTATGTCGGGACCCCGGCACCCGAAGTTGCAGGTTCGATTCCCTATACCGGCCAAAAAAGCCCATGTCGGGTCGGGTCCGCGGGTGGCGCCACAGGGTAATGTCGGGACACCGGCACCCGAGGTCGCAGGTTCGATTCCCCATAAGGGGCAAAAAAGCCCATGTCGGGTCGGGTCCGCGGGTGGCGCCACAGGGTAATGTCGGGACCCCGGCACCCGAGGTCGCAGGTTCGATTCCCCATAAGGGCCAAAAAAGCCCATGTCGGGTCGGAACCCCGGGTGGCGTCACAGGGTAATGTCTGGACCCTGGCACCCGAGGTCGCAGGTTCGATTCCCCATAAGGGCCAAAAAAACACTTCCCGGGTCGGGTCCCCGGGTGGCGCCACAGGGTAATGTTGGGACCCCGGCACCCGAGGTCGCAGGTTCGATTCCCCATAAGGGCCAAAAAAGCCCTTGTTGGGTCGGGTCCCTGGGTGGCGCCACAGGGTAATGTCTGGACCCCGGCACCCGAGGTCGCAGGTTCAATTCCCCATAAGGGCCAAAAAAGCCTGGGTCAGATTAGATCCACGGGTACGCGCCACAGAGTAATGTCTGGACTACGGCACCCGAGGTCGCAGGTTCGATTCCTTTTACCGGCCAAAAATTCCGGGTCGGGTCGGGTCCGCAGGTGGCGCCACAGGGTAAGGCCTGGACCCTGGCACCCGAGGTCGCAGGTTCGATTCCCCATAAGGGCCAAAAAAACACTTCCCGGGTCAGGTCCGCGGGTGGCGCCACAGGGTAATGTCGGGACCCCGGCACCCGAGGTCGCAGGTTCGATTCCCCATAAGGGCCAAAAAAGCCCATGTCGGGTCGGGTCCGCGGGTGGCGCCACAGGGTAATGTCGGGACCCCGGCACCCGAAGTTGCAGGTTCGATTCCCCATAAGGGCCAAAAAAGCCCTTGTTGGGTCGGGTCCCTGGGTGGCGCCACAGGGTAATGTCTGGACCCCGGCACCCGAGGTCGCAGGTTCAATTCCCCATAAGGGCCAAAAAAGCCTGGGTCAGATTAGATCCACGGGTACGCGCCACAGAGTAATGTCTGGACTACGGCACCCGAGGTCGCAGGTTCGATTCCTTTTACCGGCCAAAAATTCCGGGTCGGGTCGGGTCCGCAGGTGGCGCCACAGGGTAAGGCCTGGACCCTGGCACCCGAGGTCGCAGGTTCGATTCCCCATAAGGGCCAAAAAAACACTTCCCGGGTCAGGTCCGCGGGTGGCGCCACAGGGTAATGTCGGGACCCCGGCACCCGAGGTCGCAGGTTCGATTCCCCATAAGGGCCAAAAAAGCCCATGTCGGGTCGGGTCCGCGGGTGGCGCCACAGGGTAATGTCGGGACCCCGGCACCCGAAGTTGCAGGTTCGATTCCCCATAAGGGCCAAAAAAGCCCGGGTCGGGACGGAACCCCGGGTGGCACCTCAGAGTAATGTCGGGGCCCCGGCACCCGAGGTCGCAGGTTCGATTCCCCATAAGGGCCAAAAAAGCACTTGTTGGGTCGGGTCCGTGGGTGGCGCCACAGGGTAATGTCGGGACCGCGGCACCCGAGGTCGTAGGTTTGATTCCCTATACCGGCCAAAAAATCCCGGGTCAGTTCGGGACCCCGGGTGGCGCCACAGGGTAATGTCGGGACCCCGGCACCCGAGGTCGCAGGTTCGATTCCCCATAAGGGCCAAAAAAGCCCGGGTCGGGTCGGGTCCGCGGGTGGCGCCACAGGGTAATGTCGGGACCCCGGCACCCGAGGTCGCAGGTTCGATTCCCCATAAGGGCCAAAAAAGCCCGGATCGGGTCGGGTCCGCGGGTGGCGCCACAGGGTAATGTCGGGACCCCGGCACCCGAGGTCGCAGGTTCGATTCCCCATTAAGGCCTAAATAGTCCGGGTCGGGTCGGGTCCCCGGGTGGCGCCACATGGTAAAGTCGGGACCCCGGCACCCGAGGTCGCAGGTTCGATTCCCCATAAGGGCCAAAAAAGCCCGGGTCGGGTCGGATCCCCGGGTAGCGCCACAGAGTAATATCGGGATCCCGGCACCCGAGGTCGCAGGTTCAATACCCCATAAGGGCCAAAAAAGCCCGGGTCGGTTCGGGACCCCGAGAGGCGCCTCAGAGTAATGTCGGGACCCTGGCACCCGAGGTCGCAGGTTCGATTCCCCATAAGGGCCAAAAAAGCCCGGGTCGGGTCGGGTCCCCGGGTGGCGCCTCAGAGTAATGTTGGGACCCTGGCACCCGAGGTCGCAGGTTCAATTCCCCATAAGGGCCAAAAAAGCCCTTGTTGGGTCGGGTCCCCGGGTGGCGCCACAGAGTAATGTCGGGACCCCCGCAACCGAGGTCGCAGGTTCGATTCCCCATAAGGGCCAAAAAAGCCCGGGTCGCGTCGGGACCCCGGGTGGCTCGACACGGTAATGTTGGGACCCTGGCACCCGAGGTCGCAGGTTCGATTCCCCATAAGGGCCAAAAAAGCCCGGGTCAGGTCGGGGCCCTGGGTGGCGCCACAGGGTAATGTTGGGACCCTGGCACCCGAGGTCGCAGGTTCGATTCCCCATAAGGGCCAAAAAAGCCCGGGTCAGATTAGATACCCGGGTACGCGCCACAGAGTAATGTATGGACCCCGGCACCCGAGGTCGCAGGTTCTATTCCGCCAAAGGTCCAAAAAGGCCCTTGTTGGGTCGTGTCCCTGGGTGGCGCCACAGGGTAATGTCTGGACCCCGGCACCCGAGGTCGCAGGTTCGATTCCTTATACCGGCCAAAAATTCCGGGTCGGCTAGTGTCCCCGGGTCGTGCCACAGGGTAATGTCGGGACCGCGGCACCCGAGGTCGTAGGTTCGATTCCCTATACCGGCCAAAAAATCCCGGGTCGGTTCAGGACCCCGGGTGGCGCCACATGGTAATGTCGGGACCCCGGCACCCGAGGTCGCAGGTTCGATTCCCCATAAGGGCCAAAAAAGCCCATGTCGGGTCGGGTCCGCGGGTGGCGCCACAGGGTAATGTCGGGACCCCGGCACCCGAAGTTGCAGGTTCGATTCCCCATAAGGGCCAAAAAAGCCCATGTCGGGTCGGGTCCGCGGGTGGCGCCACAGGGTAATGTTGGGACCCCGGCACCCGAGGTCGCAGGTTCGATTCCCCATAAGGGTCAAAAAAGCCCGGGTCGGCTAGGGTCCCCAGGTGGCGCCACAGGTTTATGTTGGGACCCCGGCACCCGAGGTCGCAGGTTCGATTCCCCATAAGGGCCAAAAAAGCCCGGGTCAGATTAGGTCCCCGGGTACGCGCCACAGGGTAATGTCTGGACCCCGGCACCCGAGGTCGCAGGTTCAATTCCGCCTAAGGGCCAAAAAAGCACTTGTTGGGTCGGGTCCCTGGGTGGCGCCACAGGGTAATGTCTGGACCCCGGCACCCGAGGTCGCAGGTTCGATTCCTTTTACCGGCCAAAAATTCCGGGTCGGCTAGTGTCCCCGGGTGGTGCCACAGAGTAATGTCGGGACCGCGGCACCCGAGGTCGTAGGTTCGATTCCCTATACCGGCCAAAAAATCCCGGGTCAGTTCGGGACCCCGGGTGGCGCCACAGGGTAATGTCTGGACCCCGGCACCCGAAGTTGCAGGTTCGATTCCCCATAAGGGCCAAAAAAGCCCATGTCGGGTCGGGTCCGCGGGTGGCGCCACAGGGTAATGTCGGGACACCGGCACCCGAGGTCGCAGGTTCGATTCCCCATAAGGGGCAAAAAAGCCCATGTCGGGTCGGGTCCGCGGGTGGCGCCACAGGGTAATGTCGGGACCCCGGCACCCGAGGTCGCAGGTTCGATTCCCCATAAGGGCCAAAAAAGCCCATGTCGGGTCGGAACCCCGGGTGGCGTCACAGGGTAATGTCTGGACCCTGGCACCCGAGGTCGCAGGTTCGATTCCCCATAAGGGCCAAAAAAACACTTCCCGGGTCGGGTCCCCGGGTGTCACCACAGGGTAATGTTGGGACCCCGGCACCCGAGGTCGCAGGTTTGATTCCCCATAAGGGCCAAAAAAGCCCTTGTTGGGTCGGGTCCGTGGGTGGCGCCACAGGGTAATGTCTGGACCCCGGCACCCGAGGTCGCAGGTTCAATTCCCCATAAGGGCCAAAAAAGCCTGGGTCAGATTAGATCCACGGGTACGCGCCACAGAGTAATGTCTGGACCACGGCACCCGAGGTCGCAGGTTCGATTCCTTTTACCGGCCAAAAATTCCGGGTCGGGTCGGGTCCGCAGGTGGCGCCACAGGGTAAGGTCTGGACCCTGGCACCCGAGGTCGCAGGTTCGATTCCCCATAAGGGCCAAAAAAGCCCATGTCGGGTCGGGTCCGCGGGTGGCACCACAGGGTAATGTCGGGACCCCGGCACCCGAAGTTGCAGGTTCGATTCCCCATAAGGGCCAAAAAAGCCCGGGTCGGGACGGAACCCCGGGTGGCACCTCAGAGTAATGTCGGGGCCCCGGCACCCGAGGTCGCAGGTTCGATTCCCCATAAGGGCCAAAAAAGCACTTGTTGGGTCGGGTCCGTGGGTGGCGCCACAGGGTAATGTCTGGACCCCGGCACCCGAGGTCGCAGGTTCGATTCCTTATACCGGCCAAAAATTCCGGATCGGCTAGTGTCCCCGGGTCGTGCCACAGGGTAATGTCGGGACCGCGGCACCCGAGGTCGTAGGTTTGATTCCCTATACCGGCCAAAAAATCCCGGGTCAGTTCGGGACCCCGGGTGGCGCCACAGGGTAATGTCGGGACCCCGGCACCCGAGGTCGCAGGTTCGATTCCCCATAAGGGCCAAAAAAGCCCGGGTCGGGTCGGGCTTTCGGGTGGCGCCACAGGGTAATGTCGGGACCCCGGCACCCGAGGTCGCAGGTTCGATTCCCCATAAGGGCCAAAAAAGCCCGGATCGGGTCGGGTCCGCGGGTGGCGCCACAGGGTAATGTCGGGACCCCGGCACCCGAGGTCGCAGGTTCGATTCCCCATTAAGGCCTAAATAGTCCGGGTCGGGTCGGGTCCCCGGGTGGCGCCACATGGTAAAGTCGGGACCCCGGCACCCGAGGTCGCAGGTTCGATTCCCCATAAGGGTCAAAAAAGCCCGGGTCGGCTAGGGTCCCCAGGTGGCGCCACAGGTTTATGTTGGGACCCCGGCACCCGAGGTCGCAGGTTCGATTCCCCATAAGGGCCAAAAAAGCCCGGGTCAGATTAGGTCCACGGGTACGCGCCACAGGGTAATGTCTGGACCCCGGCACCCGAGGTCGCAGGTTCAATTCCGCCTAAGGGCCAAAAAAGCACTTGTTGGGTCGGGTCCCCGGGTGGCGCCACAGGGTAATGTCTGGACCCCGGCACCCGAGGTCGCAGGTTCGATTCCTTTTACCGGCCAAAAATTCCGGGTCGGCTAGTGTCCCCGGGTGGTGCCACAGAGTAATGTCGGGACCGCGGCACCCGAGGTCGTAGGTTCGATTCCCTATACCGGCCAAAAAATCCCGGGTCAGTTCGGGACCCCGGGTGGCGCCACAGGGTTATGTCGGGACCCCGGCACCCGAAGTTGCAGGTTCGATTCCCCATAAGGGCCAAAAAAGCCCATGTCGGGTCGGGTCCGCGGGTGGCGCCACAGGGTAATGTCGGGACACCGGCACCCGAGGTCGCAGGTTCGATTCCCCATAAGGGGCAAAAAAGCCCATGTCGGGTCGGGTCCGCGGGTGGCGCCACAGGGTAATGTCGGGACCCCGGCACCCGAGGTCGCAGGTTCGATTCCCCATAAGGGCCAAAAAAGCCCATGTCGGGTCGGAACCCCGGGTGGCGTCACAGGGTAATGTCTGGACCCTGGCACCCGAGGTCGCAGGTTCGATTCCCCATAAGGGCCAAAAAAACACTTCCCGGGTCGGGTCCCCGGGTGGCGCCACAGGGTAATGTTGGGACCCCGGCACCTGAGGTCGCAGGTTCGATTCCCCATAAGGGCCAAAAAAGCCCTTGTTGGGTCGGGTCCCTGGGTGGCGCCACAGGGTAATGTCGGGACCCCGGCACCCGAAGTTGCAGGTTCGATTCCCCATAAGGGCCAAAAAAGCCCGGGTCGGGACGGAACCCCGGGTGGCACCTCAGAGTAATGTCGGGGCCCCGGCACCCGAGGTCGCAGGTTCGATTCCCCATAAGGGCCAAAAAAGCACTTGTTGGGTCGGGTCCGTGGGTGGCGCCACAGGGTAATGTCTGGACCCCGGCACCCGAGGTCGCAGGTTCGATTCCTTATACCGGCCAAAAATTCCGGATCGGCTAGTGTCCCCGGGTCGTGCCACAGGGTAATGTCGGGACCGCGGCACCCGAGGTCGTAGGTTTGATTCCCTATACCGGCCAAAAAATCCCGGGTCAGTTCGGGACCCCGGGTGGCGCCACAGGGTAATGTCGGGACCCCGGCACCCGAGGTCGCAGGTTCGATTCCCCATAAGGGCCAAAAAAGCCCGGATCGGGTCGGGTCCGCGGGTGGCGCCACAGGGTAATGTCGGGACCCCGGCACCCGAGGTCGCAGGTTCGATTCCCCATTAAGGCCTAAATAGTCCGGGTCGGGTCGGGTCCCCGGGTGGCGCCACATGGTAAAGTCGGGACCCCGGCACCCGAGGTCGCAGGTTCGATTCCCCATAAGGGCCAAAAAAGCCCGGGTCGGGTCGGATCCCCGGGTAGCGCCACAGAGTAATATCGGGATCCCGGCACCCGAGGTCGCAGGTTCAATACCCCATAAGGGCCAAAAAAGCCCGGGTCGGTTCGGGACCCCGGGAGGCGCCTCAGAGTAATGTCGGGACCCTGGCACCCGAGGTCGCAGGTTCGATTCCCCATAAGGGCCAAAAAAGCCCGGGTCGGGTCGGGTCCCCGGGTGGCGCCTCAGAGTAATGTTGGGACCCTGGCACCCGAGGTCGCAGGTTCGATTCCCCATAAGGGCCAAAAAAGCCCTTGTTGGGTCGGGTCCCCGGGTGGCGCCACAGAGTAATGTCGGGACCCCCGCAACCGAGGTCGCAGGTTCGATTCCCCATAAGGGCCAAAAAAGCCCGGGTCGCGTCGGGACCCCGGGTGGCTCGACACGGTAATGTTGGGACCCTGGCACCCGAGGTCGCAGGTTCGATTCCCCATAAGGGCCAAAAAAGCCCGGGTCAGGTCGGGGCCCTGGGTGGCGCCACAGGGTAATGTCTGGACCCTGGCACCCGAGGTCGCAGGTTCGATTCCCCATAAGGGCCAAAAAATCCCGGGTCAGATTAGATACCCGGGTACGCGCCACAGAGTAATGTATGGACCCCGGCACCCGAGGTCGCAGGTTCTATTCCGCCAAAGGTCCAAAAAGGCCCTTGTTGGGTCGTGTCCCTGGGTGGCGCCACAGGGTAATGTCTGGACCCCGGCACCCGAGGTCGCAGGTTCGATTCCTTATACCGGCCAAAAATTCCGGGTCGGCTAGTGTCCCCGGGTCGTGCCACAGGGTAATGTCGGGACCGCGGCACCCGAGGTCGTAGGTTCGATTCCCTATACCGGCCAAAAAATCCCGGGTCGGTTCAGGACCCCGGGTGGCGCCACATGGTAATGTCGGGACCCCGGCACCCGAGGTCGCAGGTTCGATTCCCCATAAGGGCCAAAAAAGCCCATGTCGGGTCGGGTCCGCGGGTGGCGCCACAGGGTAATGTCGGGACCCCGGCACCCGAAGTTGCAGGTTCGATTCCCCATAAGGGCCAAAAAAGCCCATGTCGGGTCGGGTCCGCGGGTGGCGCCACAGGGTAATGTTGGGACCCCGGCACCCGAGGTCGCAGGTTCGATTCCCCATAAGGGTCAAAAAAGCCCGGGTCAGATTAGGTCCCCGGGTACGCGCCACAGGGTAATGTCTGGACCCCGGCACCCGGGGTCGCAGGTTCAATTCCGCCTAAGGGCCAAAAAAGCACTTGTTGGGTCGGGTCCCTGGGTGGCGCCACAGGGTAATGTCTGGACCCCGGCACCCGAGGTCGCAGGTTCGATTCCTTTTACCGGCCAAAAATTCCGGGTCGGCTAGTGTCCCCGGGTGGTGCCACAGAGTAATGTCGGGACCGCGGCACCCGAGGTCGTAGGTTCGATTCCCTATACCGGCCAAAAAATCCCGGGTCAGTTCGGGACCCCGGGTGGCGCCACAGGGTAATGTCTGGACCCCGGCACCCGAAGTTGCAGGTTCGATTCCCCATAAGGGCCAAAAAAGCCCATGTCGGGTCGGGTCCGCGGGTGGCGCCACAGGGTAATGTCGGGACACCGGCACCCGAGGTCGCAGGTTCGATTCCCCATAAGGGGCAAAAAAGCCCATGTCGGGTCGGGTCCGCGGGTGGCGCCACAGGGTAATGTCGGGACCCCGGCACCCGAGGTCGCAGGTTCGATTCCCCATAAGGGCCAAAAAAGCCCATGTCGGGTCGGAACCCCGGGTGGCGTCACAGGGTAATGTCTGGACCCTGGCACCCGAGGTCGCAGGTTCGATTCCCCATAAGGGCCAAAAAAACACTTCCCGGGTCGGGTCCCCGGGTGGCGCCACAGGGTAATGTTGGGACCCCGGCACCTGAGGTCGCAGGTTCGATTCCCCATAAGGGCCAAAAAAGCCCTTGTTGGGTCGGGTCCCTGGGTGGCGCCACAGGGTAATGTCTGGACCCCGGCACCCGAGGTCGCAGGTTCAATTCCCCATAAGGGCCAAAAAAGCCTGGGTCAGATTAGATCCACGGGTACGCGCCACAGAGTAATGTCTGGACTACGGCACCCGAGGTCGCAGGTTCGATTCCTTTTACCGGCCAAAAATTCCGGGTCGGGTCGGGTCCGCAGGTGGCGCCACAGGGTAAGGCCTGGACCCTGGCACCCGAGGTCGCAGGTTCGATTCCCCATAAGGGCCAAAAAAACACTTCCCGGGTCAGGTCCGCGGGTGGCGCCACAGGGTAATGTCGGGACCCCGGCACCCGAGGTCGCAGGTTCGATTCCCCATAAGGGCCAAAAAAGCCCATGTCGGGTCGGGTCCGCGGGTGGCGCCACAGGGTAATGTCGGGACCCCGGCACCCGAAGTTGCAGGTTCGATTCCCCATAAGGGCCAAAAAAGCCCGGGTCGGGACGGAACCCCGGGTGGCACCTCAGAGTAATGTCGGGGCCCCGGCACCCGAGGTCGCAGGTTCGATTCCCCATAAGGGCCAAAAAAGCCCTTGTTGGGTCGGGTCCGTGGGTGGCGCCACAGGGTAATGTCTGGACCCCGGCACCCGAGGTCGCAGGTTCGATTCCTTATACCGGCCAAAAATTCCGGATCGGCTAGTGTCCCCGGGTCGTGCCACAGGGTAATGTCGGGACCGCGGCACCCGAGGTCGTAGGTTTGATTCCCTATACCGGCCAAAAAATCCCGGGTCAGTTCGGGACCCCGGGTGGCGCCACAGGGTAATGTCGGGACCCCGGCACCCGAGGTCGCAGGTTCGATTCCCCATAAGGGCCAAAAAAGCCCGGGTCGGGTCGGGCTTTCGGGTGGCGCCACAGGGTAATGTCGGGACCCCGGCACCCGAGGTCGCAGGTTCGATTCCCCATAAGGGCCAAAAAAGCCCGGATCGGGTCGGGTCCGCGGGTGGCGCCACAGGGTAATGTCGGGACCCCGGCACCCGAGGTCGCAGGTTCGATTCCCCATTAAGGCCTAAATAGTCCGGGTCGGGTCGGGTCCCCGGGTGGCGCCACATGGTAAAGTCGGGACCCCGGCACCCGAGGTCGCAGGTTCGATTCCCCATAAGGGCCAAAAAAGCCCGGGTCGGGTCGGATCCCCGGGTAGCGCCACAGAGTAATATCGGGATCCCGGCACCCGAGGTCGCAGGTTCAATACCCCATAAGGGCCAAAAAAGCCCGGGTCGGTTCGGGACCCCGGGAGGCGCCTCAGAGTAATGTTGGGACCCTGGCACCCGAGGTCGCAGGTTCGATTCCCCATAAGGGCCAAAAAAGCCCGGGTCGGGTCGGGTCCCCGGGTGGCGCCTCAGAGTAATGTTGGGACCCTGGCACCCGAGGTCGCAGGTTCGATTCCCCATAAGGGCCAAAAAAGCCCTTGTTGGGTCGGGTCCCCGGGTGGCGCCACAGAGTAATGTTGGGACCCTGGCACCCGAGGTCGCAGGTTCGATTCCCCATAAGGGCCAAAAAAGCCCGGGTCGCGTCGGGACCCCGGGTGGCTCGACACGGTAATGTTGGGACCCTGGCACCCGAGGTCGCAGGTTCGATTCCCCATAAGGGCCAAAAAAGCCCGGGTCAGATTAGATACCCGGGTACGCGCCACAGAGTAATGTATGGACCCCGGCACCCGAGGTCGCAGGTTCTATTCCGCCAAAGGTCCAAAAAGGCCCTTGTTGGGTCGTGTCCCTGGGTGGCGCCACAGGGTAATGTCTGGACCCCGGCACCCGAGGTCGCAGGTTCGATTCCTTATACCGGCCAAAAATTCCGGGTCGGCTAGTGTCCCCGGGTCGTGCCACAGGGTAATGTCGGGACCGCGGCACCCGAGGTCGTAGGTTCGATTCCCTATACCGGCCAAAAAATCCCGGGTCGGTTCAGGACCCCGGGTGGCGCCACATGGTAATGTCGGGACCCCGGCACCCGAGGTCGCAGGTTCGATTCCCCATAAGGGCCAAAAAAGCCCATGTCGGGTCGGGTCCGCGGGTGGCGCCACAGGGTAATGTCGGGACCCCGGCACCCGAGGTCGCAGTTTCGATTCCCCATAAGGGCCAAAAAAGCCCGGGTCGGGTCGGGTCCACGGGTGGCGCCACAGGGTAATGTCGGGACCCCGGCACCCGAGGTCGCAGGTTCGATTCCCCATAAGGGCCAAAAAAGCCCGGATCAGGTCGGGTCCCCGGGTGGCGTCACAGGGTAATGTCGGGACCCCGGCACCCGAGGTCGCAGGTTCGATTCCCCATAAGGGTCAAAAAAGCCCATGTCGGGTCGGGTCCGCGGGTGGCGCCACAGGGTAATGTCGGGACCCCGGCACCCGAGGTCGCAGATTCGATTCTCGATAAGGGCCAAAAAATCCCAGGATGGGTCGGGTCCCCGGGTGGCGTCACACGGTAATGTCGGGACCCCGGCACCCGAGGTCGCAGGTTCGATTCCCCATAAGGGCCAAAAAAGCCCAGGTCGGGTCGGAACCCCGGGTGGCGTCACAGGGTAATGTCTGGACCCTGGCACCCGAGGTCGCAGGTTCAATTCCCTATACCGGCCAAAAAAGCCCGGATCGGGTCGGGTCCCCGGGTGGCACCTCAGAGTAATGTCTGGACCCTGGCACCCGAGGTTGCAGGTTCGATTCCCCATAAGGGCCAAAAAAAGCCCTTCTCAAGTCAGGTCCCCGGGTGGCGCCACAGGGTAATGTCTGGACCCTGGCACCCGAGGTCGCAGGTTCGATTCCCCATAAGGGCCAAAAAATCCCAGGATGGGTCGGGTCCCCGGGTGGCGCTACAGGGTAATGTCGGGACCCCCGCACCTGAGGTCGCAGGTTCAATTCCCCATAAGGGCCAAAAAAGCCCGGGTCGGTAAGTGTCCCCGCGTGGCACCACAGAGTAATGTCGGGACCCACGCAACCGAGGTCACAGGTTCGTATTCCCCATAAGGACCAAAAAAGCCCAGGAATGTTTGAGTCCCCGAGTTGCGCCACATTGTAATGTCGGGACCCCGGTCACCTGAGGTCGCAGGTTCGATTTCCCATAAGGGCCAAAAGTGCCCAGGTTGGGTCGGATCTCCGGGTGGCGCCACAGGGTAATGTCGGGACACCGGCACCCGAGGTCGCACGTTCGATTCCCCATAAGGGCCAAAAAAGCCCAGGTCGGGTCGGGACCCCGGGTGGCGTCACAGGGTAATGTCTGGACCCTGGCACCCAAGGTCGCAGGTTCGATTCCCCATAAGGGCCAAAAAAAGCCCTTGTTGGGTCGGGTCCCTGGGTGGCGCCACATGGTAATGTCGGGACCCCGGCACCCGAGGTCGCAGGTTCGATTCCCCATAAGGGCCAAAAAAACACTTCCCGGGTCGGGTCCCCGGGTGTCACCACAGGGTAATGTTGGGACCCCGGCACCCGAGGTCGCAGGTTCAATTCCCCATAAGGGCTATAAAAACCCCAGGAATGTTTGAGTCCCCGAGTTGCGCCACATTGTAATGTCGGGACCCCGGTCACCTGAGGTCGCAGGTTCGATTTCCCATAAGGGCCAAAAGTGCCCAGGTTGGGTCGGGTCTCCGGGTGGCGCCACAGGGTAATGTCGGGACACCGGCACCCGAGGTCGCAGGTTCGATTCCGCATAAGGGCCAAAAAAGCCCGGGTCGGATAGGGTCCCCGGGTGGCGCCACAGGGTAATGTCGGGACCCCGGCACCCGAGGTCGCAGGTTCGATTCCCCATAAGGGCCAAAAAAGCCCGGGTCAGATTAGGTCCCCCGGTACGCACCACAGAGTAATGTCTGGACCCCGGCACCCGAGGTTGCAGGTTCAATTCCGCCTAAGGGCCAAAAAAGCCCTTGTTGGGTCGGGTCCCTGGGTGGCGCCACAGGGTAATGTCTGGACCCCGGCACCCGAGGTCGCAGGTTCGATTCCTTATACCGGCCAAAAATTCTGGGTCGGCTAGTGTCCCCGGGTGGTGCCACAGGGTAATGTCGGGACCGCGGCACCCGAGGTCGTAGGTTCAATTCCCTATACCGGCCAAAAAATCCCGGGTTGGTTCGGGACCCCGGGTGGCGCCACAGGGTTATGTCGGGACCCCGGCACCCAAGGTCGCAGGTTCGCTTCCCCATAAGGGCCAAAAAAGCCCTTGTCGGGTCAGGTCCCGGGGTGGCGTCACAGGGTAATGTCTGGACCCCGGCACCCGAGGTCGCAGGTTCGATTCCTTATACCGGCCAAAAAATCCCGGGTCGGTTCGGGACCCCGGGTGGCGCCACAGGGTAATGTCGGGACCCCGGCACCCAAGGTCGCAGGTTCGATTCCCCATAAGGGCCAAAAAAGCCCTTGTCGGGTCAGGTCCCGGGGTGGCGTCACACGGTAATGTCGGGACCCCGGCACCCAAGGTCGCAGGTACAATTCCCTATAAAGGCCAAAAAAGCCCAGGTCGGGTCGGGACCCCGGGTGGCGTCACAGGGTAATGTCTGGACCCTGGCACCCAAGGTCGCAGGTTCGATTCCCCATAAGGGCCAAAAAAGCCCGGGTCGGTAAGTGTCCCCGGGTGGCGCCACCGAGTAATGTTGGGACCCCCGCAACCGAGGACGCAGGTTCGATTCCCCATAAGGGCCAAAAAAACACTTCCCGGGTCGGGTCCCCGGGTGTCACCACAGGGTAATGTTGGGACCCCGGCACCCGAGGTCGCAGGTTCAATTCCCCATAAGGGCTATAAAAACCCCAGGAATGTTTGAGTCCCCGAGTTGCGCCACATTGTAATGTCGGGACCCCGGTCACCTGAGGTCGCAGGTTCGATTTCCCATAAGGGCCAAAAGTGCCCAGGTTGGGTCGGGTCTCCGGGTGGCGCCACAGGGTAATGTCGGGACACCGGCACCCGAGGTCGCAGGTTCGATTCCGCATAAGGGCCAAAAAAGCCCGGGTCGGATAGGGTCCCCGGGTGGCGCCACAGGGTAATGTCGGGACCCCGGCACCCGAGGTCGCAGGTTCGATTCCCCATAAGGGCCAAAAAAGCCCGGGTCAGATTAGGTCCCCCGGTACGCACCACAGAGTAATGTCTGGACCCCGGCACCCGAGGTTGCAGGTTCAATTCCGCCTAAGGGCCAAAAAAGCCCTTGTTGGGTCGGGTCCCTGGGTGGCGCCACAGGGTAATGTCTGGACCCCGGCACCCGAGGTCGCAGGTTCGATTCCTTATACCGGCCAAAAATTCTGGGTCGGCTAGTGTCCCCGGGTGGTGCCACAGGGTAATGTCGGGACCGCGGCACCCGAGGTCGTAGGTTCAATTCCCTATACCGGCCAAAAAATCCCGGGTTGGTTCGGGACCCCGGGTGGCGCCACAGGGTTATGTCGGGACCCCGGCACCCAAGGTCGCAGGTTCGCTTCCCCATAAGGGCCAAAAAAGCCCTTGTCGGGTCAGGTCCCGGGGTGGCGTCACAGGGTAATGTCTGGACCCCGGCACCCGAGGTCGCAGGTTCGATTCCTTATACCGGCCAAAAAATCCCGGGTCGGTTCGGGACCCCGGGTGGCGCCACAGGGTAATGTCGGGACCCCGGCACCCAAGGTCGCAGGTTCGATTCCCCATAAGGGCCAAAAAAGCCCTTGTCGGGTCAGGTCCCGGGGTGGCGTCACACGGTAATGTCGGGACCCCGGCACCCAAGGTCGCAGGTACAATTCCCTATAAAGGCCAAAAAAGCCCAGGTCGGGTCGGGACCCCGGGTGGCGTCACAGGGTAATGTCTGGACCCTGGCACCCAAGGTCGCAGGTTCGATTCCCCATAAGGGCCAAAAAAGCCCGGGTCGGTAAGTGTCCCCGGGTGGCGCCACCGAGTAATGTTGGGACCCCCGCAACCGAGGACGCAGGTTCGATTCCCCATAAGGGCCAAAAAAGCCCGGGTCGCGTCGGGTCCCCGGGTGGCGCCTCAGAGTAATGTTGGGACCCTGGCACCCGAGGTCGCAGGTTCGATTCCCCATAAGGGCCAAAAAAGCCTGGGTCGGGTCGGGTCCCCGGGTGGCGCCACAGGGTAATGTCTGGACTCTGGCTCCAGAGGTTGCAGGTTTGATTCCCCAAACCGGCCAGAAAAGCCCGGGTCAGGTCGGGTCCCCGGGTGGCGCCACAGAGTAATGTAAGGTCCCCGGCATCTGAGGCTGCAGGTTCGATTCCCCATACCGTCCAAAAATACCGGGTCAGGTCGTGTCTCCGGGTGGCGCCACACCCTAACCCTAACCTCTAACCCCTAACCCTGACCATGACCCTGATCCAGGAGCTGACCCTAACCCTGACCATGACACTGATCCAGGAGCTGACCCTAACCCTAAACCTGACCCTTTCCCTGACCCTGATCCTGACCCTACCCCTGAACATGACCCTGACCCTGATACTGACCCTGTCACTGACCCTTACGTCTGACTCTGACTCTGAATCTGAAGCTGTGCTGATGCTGTGATGATGAATTGAGGATGATGTGATGATACAGTGATGATGCTGTGATGATCATGTGTTGATGTTGTGATAATGTTTTTATGATGGTGCTATGATGCAGTGATCATGCTGTGATGATGTTTTGATGCAGTGGTGCTGCTCTGCTGTTGCTGTGTTGACCATATCGTGATGCTGTGATGACGCTGTGATAATGCTGTGATGAATCATTGATGATGCTTTGATGATGCAGCGGTGATGCAGTAATGACCCTGTCGTGATGCTGTGTTCCATACATAACCCTGTGACGCCATTCCGGGACCCGACCCGACCCAGGGATTTTTGGCCCTTATGAGGAATCGAACCTGCAACATAGGGTGCTGGGGTACAGACCTTACCCTGTGACTCCACTCAGGAACCCGCGTAGAGTCATGTCCACAGCTCAGGTCCCAGGTTCGATTCCCCACACCGGCTTCTATACCCAGGGTCATATAGAGTCTCCATCCCCTGGTCCCTAGTTCGATTGCCCGTATCCACCGGTAGTACCTGGTCGGGTACAGTCCCCAGCCCTGGGAACGAAGTTCGATTCCGCACTCCTGCCCCGCGTCCACAGGTAGAGTCGTGTCCCCGGATCGGGTCCCAGGTTTGATTCTCCACACCGGATTCTAGTGTTAGAGCTGTGTAGGGTCTCCAGCCCCGTGTCCCTGGTTTGATTCCCCGTATCGGCCCCTAGTCCCCGGGTCGTGTACGGTCCCCAGCCCGGGGAATGAAGTTCGAGTCCCCACTCCTGCCCCGGGTCCCCGGGTAGAGTCTTGTCCCCGGCTCAGGTCCCAGGTTCGATTCCCCACACGGGTTCCTAGTGCCAGGAAGAGTCGTGCCCCCAGGTCTGGTCCTTGGTTCGATTCCACGCACCGACCCCTAGTCCCAGGCACGGGCAAGGTCCCCAGCCCTGGGAACGAAGTTCCATTCCGCACTCCTGCCCCGCGTCCACAGGTAGAGTCGTGTCCCCGGATCGGGTCCCAGGTTCCATACCCTACACCGGCTTCTAGTCCCAGTGTCGTGTAGTGTCTCCAGCCCCTTGTCCCTGGTTCGATTCCCTACCCCGGCCCCTGGTCCCCGGGTCGGGTACAGTCCTCAGCCCCGGTACCTGGATCTGTTTCCTAAAATGGCCCCGGGTCTTCGGATCGAGTCGGGAACCTGACCCTGGTTCCCAGGTTTGATTCCCCACACCGGATTCTAGTCCCCGGGTCGTGTACGGTCCCCAGCCCGGGCAATGAAGTTCGAGTCCCTACTCCTGCCCCGGGTCCCCGGGTAGAGTCTTGTCCCCGGCTCAGGTCCCAGGTTCGATTCCCCACACCGGCTTCTAGTGCCACGGTCGTGTAGGGTCTCCAGCCGCGGGTACCAGCTTCAATTCCTTAAAACGGTCCCTAGACCACTGGTAGAGTCATGTCCCCGAATAGGGTCCTTGGTTCGTTTCCACGCACCGACCCCTAGTCCCCGGCTCGGGCAAGGTCCCCAGCCCCGGGAACGAAGTTCGATTCCGCACTCCTGCCCCGCGTCCACAGGTAGAGTCGTGTCCCCGGATCGGGTCCCAGGTTCCATACCCTACACCGGCTTCTAGTCCCAGTGTCGTGCAGGGTCCCCAGCCCCGGGTCACTGTTTCGATTGACCGTATCGGCCCAAAGACCTCTGATAGGGGAACAGTCCCCAGCCCTAGAAAAGAAGTTCGATTCCGCACTCCTGCCCCGCGTCCACATGTAGTGTCGTGTCCCCGGATCGGGTCTCAGATTCCATACCCTACACCGGCTTCTAGTGCCAGGGTCATGAAGGGTCTCCAGCCGCGGGTATCAGCTTCAATTCCTTAAAACGGCCCCTAGTCCACTGGTAGAGTCGTGCCCGGGACATGGCCCTTGGTTCGTTTCCACGCACCGACCCCTAGTCCACGGCTAGGGCAAGGTCCCCAGCCCTGGGAACGAAGTTCGATTCCGCACTCCTGCCCCACATCCACAGGTAGAGTCGAGTCTCCGACTAAGGTCCCAGGTTGGATTCCCCACACCGGCGTCTAGTGCCAGGGTCGTGTAGGGTCTCCAGCCGCGGGTACCAGCTTCAATTCCTTAAAACGGCCCCTAGTCCACTGGTACAGTCGTGCCCGGGACATGGCCCTTGGTTCGTTTCCACGCTCCGACCCCTAGTCCACGGCTAGGGCAAGGTCCCCAGCCCTGGGAACGAAGTTCCATTCCGTACTCCTGCCCCGCGTCCACAGGTAGAGTCGTGTCCCCGGATCGGGTCCCAGGTTCCATACCCTACACCGGCTTCTAGTCCCAGTGTCGTGTAGTGTCTCCAGCCCCTTGTCCCTGGTTCGATTCCCTATCCCGGCCCCTGGTCCCCGGGTCGGGTACAGTCCTCAGCCCCGGTACCTGGATCTGTTTCCTAAAATGGCCCCGGGTCTTCGGATCGAGTCGGGAACCTGACCCTGGTTCCCAGGTTTGATTCCCCACACCGGATTCTAGTCCCCGGGTCGTGTACGGTCCCCAGCCCGGGCAATGAAGTTCGAGTCCCAACTCCTGCCCCGGGTCCCCGGGTAGAGTCTTGTCGCCGGCTCAGGTCCCAGGTTCGATTCCCCACACCGGCTTCTAGTGCCACGGTCGTGTAGGGTCTCCAGCCGCGTGTACCAGCTTCAATTCCTTAAAACGGCCCCTAGACCACTGGTAGAGTCATGTCCCCGAATAGGGTCCTTGGTTCGTTTCCACGCACCGACCACTAGTCCCCGGCTCGGGCAAGGTCCCCAGCCCTGGGAACGAAGTTCGATTCCGCACTCCTGCCCCGCGTCCACAGGTAGAGTCGTGTCCCCGGATCGGGTCCCAGGTTCCATACCCTACACCGGCTTCTAGTCCCAGTGTCGTGTAGTGTCTCCAGCCCCTTGTCCCTGGTTCGATTCCCTACCCCGGCCCCTGGTCCCCGGGTCGGGTACAGTCCTCAGCCCCGGTACCTGGATCTGTTTCCTAAAATGGCCCCGGGTCTTCGGATCGAGTCGGGAACCTGACCCTGGTTCCCAGGTTTGATTCCCCACACCGGATTCTAGTCCCCGGGCCGTGTAGGGTCTCCAGCCCCGGGTCCCTGGTTTGATTCCCCGTATCGGCCCCTAGTCCCCGGGTCGTGTACGGTCCCCAGCCCGGGCAATGAAGTTCGAGTCCCAACTCCTGCCCCGGGTCCCCGGGTAGACTCTTGTCCCCGGCTCAGGTCCCAGGTTCGATTCCCCACACCGGCTTCTAGTGCCACTGTCGTGTAGGGTCTCCAGCCGCGTGTACCAGCTTCAATTCCTTAAAACGGCCCCTAGTCCACTGGTAGAGTCGTGCCCGGGACATGGCCCTTGGTTCGTTTCCACGCACCGACCCCTAGTCCCCGGCTCCGGCAAGGTCCCCAGCCCCGGGAACGAAGTTCGATTCCGCACTCCTGCCCCACATCCACAGGTAGAGTCGAGTCTCCGACTAAGGTCCCAGGTTGGATTCCCCACACCGGCGTCTAGTGCCAGGGTCGTGTAGGGTCTCCAGCCGCGGGTACCAGCTTCAATTCCTTAAAACGGCCCCTAGTCCACTGGTACAGTCGTGCCCGGGACATGGCCCTTGGTTCGATTCCACGCACCGACCCCTAGTCCCAGGCTCGGGCAAGGTCCCCAGCCCTGGGAACGAAGTTCGATTCCGCACTCCTGCCCCGCGTCCACAGGTAGAGTCGTGTCCCCGGATCGGGTCCCAGGTTCCATACCCTACACCGGCTTCTAGTCCCAGTGTCGTGTAGTGTCTCCAGCCCCTTGTCCCTGGTTCGATTCCCTACCCCGGCCCCTGGTCCCCGGGTCGGGTACAGTCCTCAGCCCCGGTACCTGGATCTGTTTCCTAAAATGGCCCCGGGTCTTCGGATCGAGTCGGGAACCTGACCCTGGTTCCCAGGTTTGATTCCCCACACCGGATTCTAGTCCCCGGGCCGTGTAGGGTCTCCAGCCCCGGGTCCCTGGTTTGATTCCCCGTATCGGCCCCTAGTCCCCGGGTCGTGTACGGTCCCCAGCCCGGGGAATGAAGTTCGAGTCCCCACTCCTGCCCCGGGTCCCCGGGTAGAGTCTTGTCCCCGGCTCAGGTCCCAGGTTCGATTCCCCACACCGGCTTCTAGTGCCACGGTCGTGTAGGGTCTCCAGCCGCGGGTACCAGCTTCAATTCCTTAAAACGGCCCCTAGTCCACTGGTAGAGTCGTGCGCCGGACATGTCCCTTGGTTCGTTTCCACGCACCGACCCCTAGTCCCCGGCTCGGGCAAGGTCCCCAGCCCCGGGAACGAAGTTCGATTCCGCACTCCTGCCCCGCGTCCACAGGTAGAGTCGTGTCCCCGGATCGGGTCCCAGGTTCCATACCCTACACTGGCTTCTAGTCCCAGTGTCGTGCAGGGTCCCCAGCCCCGGGTCACTGTTTCGATTGACCGTATCGGCCCAAAGACCTCTGATAGGGGAACAGTCCCCAGCCCTAGAAAAGAAGTTCGATTCCGCACTCCTGCCCCGCGTCCACATGTAGAGTCGTGTCCCCGGATCGGGTCCCAGATTCCATACCCCACACCGGCTTCTAGTGCCAGGGTCATGAAGGGTCTCCAGCCGCGGGTATCAGCTTCAATTCCTTAAAACGGCCCCTAGTCCACTGGTAGAGTCGTGCCCGGGACATGGCCCTTGGTTCGTTTCCACGCACCGACCCCTAGTCCCAGGCTCGGGCAAGGTCCCCAGCCCTGGGAACGAAGTTCGATTCCGCACTCCTGCCCCGCGTCCACAGGTAGAGTCGTGTCCCCGGATCGGGTCCCAGGTTCCATACCCTACACCGGCTTCTAGTCCCAGTGTCGTGTAGTGTCTCCAGCCCCTTGTCCCTGGTTCGATTCCCTACCCCGGCCCCTGGTCCCCGGGTCGGGTACAGTCCTCAGCCCCGGTACCTGGATCTGTTTCCTAAAATGGCCCCGGGTCTTCGGATCGAGTCGGGAACCTGACCCTGGTTCCCAGGTTTGATTCCCCACACCGGATTCTAGTCCCAGTGTCGTGCAGGGTCCCCAGCCCCGGGTCACTGTTTCGATTGACCGTATCGGCCCAAAGACCTCTGATAGGGGAACCGTCCCCAGCCCTAGAAAAGAAGTTCGATTCCGCACTCCTGCCCCGCGTCCACATGTAGAGTCGTGTCCCCGGATCGGGTCCCAGATTCCATACCCTACACCGGCTTCTAGTGCCAGGGTCATGAAGGGTCTCCAGCCGCGGGTATCAGCTTCAATTCCTTAAAACGGCCCCTAGACCACTGGTAGAGTCATGTCCCCGGATAGGGTCCTTGGTTCGTTTCCACGCACCGACCCCTAGTCCCCGGCTCGGGCAAGGTCCCCAGCCCCGGGAACGAAGTTCGATTCCGCACTCCTGCCCCGCGTCCACAGGTAGAGTCGTGTCCCCGGATCGGGTCCCAGGTTCCATACCCTACACTGGCTTCTAGTCCCAGTGTCGTGCAGGGTCCCCAGCCCCGGGTCACTGTTTCGATTGACCGTATCGGCCCAAAGACCTCTGATAGGGGAACAGTCCCCAGCCCTAGAAAAGAAGTTCGATTCCGCACTCCTGCCCCGCGTCCACATGTAGAGTCGTGTCCCCGGATCGGGTCCCAGATTCCATACCCCACACCGGCTTCTAGTGCCAGGGTCATGAAGGGTCTCCAGCCGCGGGTATCAGCTTCAATTCCTTAAAACGGCCCCTAGTCCACTGGTAGAGTCGTGCCCGGGACATGGCCCTTGGTTCGTTTCCACGCACCGACCCCTAGTCCCAGGCTCGGGCAAGGTCCCCAGCCCTGGGAACGAAGTTCGATTCCGCACTCCTGCCCCGCGTCCACAGGTAGAGTCGTGTCCCCGGATCGGGTCCCAGGTTCCATACCCTACACCGGCTTCTAGTCCCAGTGTCGTGTAGTGTCTCCAGCCCCTTGTCCCTGGTTCGATTCCCTACCCCGGCCCCTGGTCCCCGGGTCGGGTACAGTCCTCAGCCCCGGTACCTGGATCTGTTTCCTAAAATGGCCCCGGGTCTTCGGATCGAGTCGGGAACCTGACCCTGGTTCCCAGGTTTGATTCCCCACACCGGATTCTAGTCCCAGTGTCGTGCAGGGTCCCCAGCCCCGGGTCACTGTTTCGATTGACCGTATCGGCCCAAAGACCTCTGATAGGGGAACCGTCCCCAGCCCTAGAAAAGAAGTTCGATTCCGCACTCCTGCCCCGCGTCCACATGTAGAGTCGTGTCCCCGGATCGGGTCCCAGATTCCATACCCTACACCGGCTTCTAGTGCCAGGGTCATGAAGGGTCTCCAGCCGCGGGTATCAGCTTCAATTCCTTAAAACGGCCCCTAGACCACTGGTAGAGTCATGTCCCCGGATAGGGTCCTTGGTTCGTTTCCACGCACCGACCCCTAGTCCCCGGCTCGGGCAAGGTCCCCAGCCCCGGGAACGAAGTTCGATTCCGCACTCCTGCCCCGCGTCCACAGGTAGAGTCGTGTCCCCGGATCGGGTCCCAGGTTCCATACCCTACACTGGCTTCTAGTCCCAGTGTCGTGCAGGGTCCCCAGCCCCGGGTCACTGTTTCGATTGACCGTATCGGCCCAAAGACCTCTGATAGGGGAACAGTCCCCAGCCCTAGAAAAGAAGTTCGATTCCGCACTCCTGCCCCGCGTCCACATGTAGAGTCGTGTCCCCGGATCGGGTCCCAGATTCCATACCCCACACCGGCTTCTAGTGCCAGGGTCATGAAGGGTCTCCAGCCGCGGGTATCAGCTTCAATTCCTTAAAACGGCCCCTAGTCCACTGGTAGAGTCGTGCCCGGGACATGGCCCTTGGTTCGTTTCCACGCACCGACCCCTAGTCCCAGGCTCGGGCAAGGTCCCCAGCCCTGGGAACGAAGTTCGATTCCGCACTCCTGCCCCGCGTCCACAGGTAGAGTCGTGTCCCCGGATCGGGTCCCAGGTTCCATACCCTACACCGGCTTCTAGTCCCAGTGTCGTGTAGTGTCTCCAGCCCCTTGTCCCTGTTTCGATTCCCTACCCCGGCCCCTGGTCCCCGGGTCGGGTACAGTCCTCAGCCCCGGTACCTGGATCTGTTTCCTAAAATGGCCCCGGGTCTTCGGATCGAGTCGGGAACCTGACCCTGGTTCCCAGGTTTGATTCCCCACACCGGATTCTAGTCCCCGGGCCGTGTAGGGTCTCCAGCCCCGGGTCCCTGGTTTGATTCCCCGTATCGGCCCCTAGTCCCCGGGTCGTGTACGGTCCCCAGCCCGGGCAATGAAGTTCGAGTCCCAACTCCTGCCCCGGGTCCCCGGGTAGACTCTTGTCCCCGGCTCAGGTCCCAGGTTCGATTCCCCACACCGGCTTCTAGTGCCACGGTCGTGTAGGGTCTCCAGCCGCGTGTACCAGCTTCAATTCCTTAAAACGGCCCCTAGTCCACTGGTAGAGTCGTGCCCGGGACATGGCCCTTGGTTCGTTTCCACGCACCGACCCCTAGTCCCCGGCTCCGGCAAGGTCCCCAGCCCCGGGAACGAAGTTCGATTCCGCACTCCTGCCCCACATCCACAGGTAGAGTCGAGTCTCCGACTAAGGTCCCAGGTTGGATTCCCCACACCGGCGTCTAGTGCCAGGGTCGTGTAGGGTCTCCAGCCGCGGGTACCAGCTTCAATTCCTTAAAACGGCCCCTAGTCCACTGGTACAGTCGTGCCCGGGACATGGCCCTTGGTTCGATTCCACGCACCGACCCCTAGTCCCAGGCTCAGGCAAGGTCCCCAGCCCTGGGAACGAAGTTCCATTCCGCACTCCTGCCCCGCGTCCACAGGTAGAGTCGTGTCCCCGGATCGGGTCCCAGGTTCCATACCCTACACCGGCTTCTAGTCCCAGTGTCGTGTAGTGTCTCCAGCCCCTTGTCCCTGGTTCGATTCCCTACCCCGGCCCCTGGTCCCCGGGTCGGGTACAGTCCTCAGCCCCGGTACCTGGATCTGTTTCCTAAAATGGCCCCGGGTCTTCGGATCGAGTCGGGAACCTGACCCTGGTTCCCAGGTTTGATTCCCCACACCGGATTCTAGTCCCCGGGCCGTGTAGGGTCTCCAGCCCCGGGTCCCTGGTTTGATTCCCCGTATCGGCCCCTAGTCCCCGGGTCGTGTACGGTCCCCAGCCCGGGGAATGAAGTTCGAGTCCCCACTCCTGCCCCGGGTCCCCGGGTAGAGTCTTGTCCCCGGCTCAGGTCCCAGGTTCGATTCCCCACACCGGCTTCTAGTGCCACGGTCGTGTAGGGTCTCCAGCCGCGTGTACCAGCTTCAATTCCTTAAAACGGCCCCTAGTCCACTGGTAGAGTCGTGCGCCGGACATGTCCCTTGGTTCGTTTCCACGCACCGACCCCTAGTCCCCGGCTCGGGCAAGGTCCCCAGCCCCGGGAACGAAGTTCGATTCCGCACTCCTGCCCCGCGTCCACATGTAGAGTCGTGTCCCCGGATCGGGTCCCAGGTTCCATACCCTACACTGGCTTCTAGTCCCAGTGTCGTGCAGGGTCCCCAGCCCCGGGTCACTGTTTCGATTGACCGTATCGGCCCAAAGACCTCTGATAGGGGAACAGTCCCCAGCCCTAGAAAAGAAGTTCGATTCCGCACTCCTGCCCCGCGTCCACATGTAGAGTCGTGTCCCCGGATCGGGTCCCAGATTCCATACCCTACACCGGCTTCTAGTGCCAGGGTCATGAAGGGTCTCCAGCCGCGGGTATCAGCTTCAATTCCTTAAAACGGCCCCTAGTCCACTGGTAGAGTCGTGCCCGGGACATGGCCCTTGGTTCGTTTCCACGCACCGACCCCTAGTCCCAGGCTCGGGCAAGGTCCCCAGCCCTGGGAACGAAGTTCGATTCCGCACTCCTGCCCCGCGTCCACAGGTAGAGTCGTGTCCCCGGATCGGGTCCCAGGTTCCATACCCTACACCGGCTTCTAGTCCCAGTGTCGTGTAGTGTCTCCAGCCCCTTGTCCCTGGTTCGATTCCCTACCCCGGCCCCTGGTCCCCGGGTCGGGTACAGTCCTCAGCCCCGGTACCTGGATCTGTTTCCTAAAATGGCCCCGGGTCTTCGGATCGAGTCGGGAACCTGACCCTGGTTCCCAGGTTTGATTCCCCACACCGGATTCTAGTCCCCGGGTCGTGTACGGTCCCCAGCCCGGGCAATGAAGTTCGAGTCCCAACTCCTGCCCCGGGTCCCCGGGTAGAGTCTTGTCCCCGGCTCAGGTCCCAGGTTCGATTCCCCACACCGGCGTCTAGTGCCACGGTCGTATAGGGTCTCCAGCCGCGTGTACCAGCTTCAATTCCTTAAAACGGCCCCTAGACCACTGGTAGAGTCATGTCCCCGAATAGGGTCCTTGGTTCGTTTCCACGCACCGACCCCTAGTCCACGGCTCGGGCAAGGTCCCCAGCCCTGGGAACGAAGTTCGATTCCGCACTCCTGCCCCGCGTCCACAGGTAGAGTCTTGTCCCCGGCTCAGGTCCCAGGTTCGATTCCCCGCACCGGCTTCTAGTGCCACGGTCGTGTAGGGTCTCCAGCCGCGTGTACCAGCTTCAATTCCTTAAAACGGCCCCTAGACCACTGGTAGAGTCATGTCCCCGGATAGGGTCCTTGGTTCGTTTCCACGCACCGACCCCTAGTCCCCGGCTCGGGCAAGGTCCCCAGCCCTGGGAACGAAGTTCGATTCCGCACTCCTGCCCCGCGTCCACAGGTAGAGTCGTGTCCCCGGATCGGGTCCCAGGTTCCATACCCTACACCGGCTTCTAGTCCCAGTGTCGTGTAGTGTCTCCAGCCCCTTGTCCCTGGTTCGATTCCCTACCCCGGCCCCTGGTCCCCGGGTCGGGTACAGTCCTCAGCCCCGGTACCTGGATCTGTTTCCTAAAATTGCCCCGGGTCTTCGGATCGAGTCGGGAACCTGACCCTGGTTCCCAGGTTTGATTCCCCACACCGGATTCTAGTCCCCGGGCCGTGTAGGGTCTCCAGCCCCGGGTCCCTGATTTGATTCCCCGTATCGGCCCCTAGTCCCCGGGTCGTGTACGGTCCCCAGCCCGGGGAATGAAGTTCGAGTCCCCACTCCTGCCCCGGGTCCCCGGGTAGAGTCTTGTCCCCGGCTCAGGTCCCAGGTTCGATTCCCCACACCGGTTCTAGTGCCACGGTCGTGTAGGGTCTCCAGCCGCGGGTACCAGCTTCAATTCCTTAAAACGGCCCCTAGTCCACTGGTAGAGTCGTGCGCCGGACATGTCCCTTGGTTCGTTTCCACGCACCGACCCCTAGTCCCCGGCTCGGGCAAGGTCCCCAGCCCCGGGAACGAAGTTCGATTCCGCACTCCTGCCCCGCGTCCACAGGTAGAGTCGTGTCCCCGGATCGGGTCCCAGGTTCCATACCCTACACTGGCTTCTAGTCCCAGTGTCGTGCAGGGTCCCCAGCCCCGGGTCACTGTTTCGATTGACCGTATCGGCCCAAAGACCTCTGATAGGGGAACAGTCCCCAGCCCTAGAAAAGAAGTTCGATTCCGCACTCCTGCCCCGCGTCCACATGTAGAGTCGTGTCCCCGGATCGGGTCCCAGATTCCATACCCTACACCGGTTTCTAGTGCCAGGGTCATGAAGGGTCTCCAGCCGCGGGTATCAGCTTCAATTCCTTAAAACGGCCCCTAGACCACTGGTAGAGTCATGTCCCCGGATAGGGTCCTTGGTTCGTTTCCACGCACCGACCCCTAGTCCCCGGCTCGGGCAAGGTCCCCAGCCCTGGGAACGAAGTTCGATTCCGCACTCCTGCCCCGCGTCCACAGGTAGAGTCGTGTCCCCGGATCGGGTCCCAGGTTCCATACCCTACACTGGCTTCTAGTCCCAGTGTCGTGCAGGGTCCCCAGCCCCGGGTCACTGTTTCGATTGACCGTATCGGCCCAAAGACCTCTGATAGGGGAACAGTCCCCAGCCCTAGAAAAGAAGTTCGATTCCGCACTCCTGCCCCGCGTCCACATGTAGAGTCGTGTCCCCGGATCGGGTCCCAGATTCCATACCCTACACCGGCTTCTAGTGCCAGGGTCATGAAGGGTCTCCAGCCGCGGGTATCAGCTTCAATTCCTTAAAACGGCCCCTAGTCCACTGGTAGAGTCGTGCCCGGGACATGGCCCTTGGTTCGTTTCCACGCACCGACCCCTAGTCCCCGGCTCGGGCAAGGTCCCCAGCCCTGGGAACGAAGTTCGATTCCGCACTCCTGCCCCACATCCACAGGTAGAGTCGAGTCTCCGACTAAGGTCCCAGGTTGGATTCCCCACACCGGCGTCTAGTGACAGGGTCGTGTAGGGTCTCCAGCCGCGGGTACCAGCTTCAATTCCTTAAAACGGCCCCTAGACCACTGGTAGAGTCATGTCCCCGGATAGGGTCCTTGGTTCGTTTCCACGCACCGACCCCTAGTCCACGGCTCCGGCAAGGTCCCCAGCCCCGGGAACGAAGTTCGATTCCGCACTCCTGCCCCGCGTCCACAGGTAGAGTCGTGTCCCCGGATCGGGTCCCAGGTTCCATACCCTACACCGGCTTCTAGTCCCAGTGTCGTGTAGTGTCTCCAGCCCCTTGTCCCTGGTTCGATTCCCTACCCCGGCCCCTGGTCCCCGGGTCGGGTACAGTCCTCAGCCCCGGTACCTGGATCTGTTTCCTAAAATGGCCCCGGGTCTTCGGATCGAGTCGGGAACCTGACCCTGGTTCCCAGGTTTGATTCCCCACACCGGATTCTAGTCCCAGTGTCGTGCAGGGTCCCCAGCCCCGGGTCACTGTTTCGATTGACCGTATCGGCCCAAAGACCTCTGATAGGGGAACCGTCCCCAGCCCTAGAAAAGAAGTTCGATTCCGCACTCCTGCCCCGCGTCCACATGTAGAGTCGTGTCCCCGGATCGGGTCCCAGATTCCATACCCTACACCGGTTTCTAGTGCCAGGGTCATGAAGGGTCTCCAGCCGCGGGTATCAGCTTCAATTCCTTAAAACGGCCCCTAGACCACTGGTAGAGTCATGTCCCCGGATAGGGTCCTTGGTTCGTTTCCACGCACCGACCCCTAGTCCCCGGCTCGGGCAAGGTCCCCAGCCCTGGGAACGAAGTTCGATTCCGCACTCCTGCCCCGCGTCCACAGGTAGAGTCGTGTCCCCGGATCGGGTCCCAGGTTCCATACCCTACACCGGCTTCTAGTCCCAGTGTCGTGTAGTGTCTCCAGCCCCTTGTCCCTGGTTCGATTCCCTACCCCGGCCCCTGGTCCCCGGGTCGGGTACAGTCCTCAGCCCCGGTACCTGGATCTGTTTCCTAAAATTGCCCCGGGTCTTCGGATCGAGTCGGGAACCTGACCCTGGTTCCCAGGTTTGATTCCCCACACCGGATTCTAGTCCCCGGGCCGTGTAGGGTCTCCAGCCCCGGGTCCCTGATTTGATTCCCCGTATCGGCCCCTAGTCCCCGGGTCGTGTACGGTCCCCAGCCCGGGGAATGAAGTTCGAGTCCCCACTCCTGCCCCGGGTCCCCGGGTAGAGTCTTGTCCCCGGCTCAGGTCCCAGGTTCGATTCCCCACACCGGTTCTAGTGCCACGGTCGTGTAGGGTCTCCAGCCGCGGGTACCAGCTTCAATTCCTTAAAACGGCCCCTAGTCCACTGGTAGAGTCGTGCGCCGGACATGTCCCTTGGTTCGTTTCCACGCACCGACCCCTAGTCCCCGGCTCGGGCAAGGTCCCCAGCCCCGGGAACGAAGTTCGATTCCGCACTCCTGCCCCGCGTCCACAGGTAGAGTCGTGTCCCCGGATCGGGTCCCAGGTTCCATACCCTACACTGGCTTCTAGTCCCAGTGTCGTGCAGGGTCCCCAGCCCCGGGTCACTGTTTCGATTGACCGTATCGGCCCAAAGACCTCTGATAGGGGAACAGTCCCCAGCCCTAGAAAAGAAGTTCGATTCCGCACTCCTGCCCCGCGTCCACATGTAGAGTCGTGTCCCCGGATCGGGTCCCAGATTCCATACCCTACACCGGTTTCTAGTGCCAGGGTCATGAAGGGTCTCCAGCCGCGGGTATCAGCTTCAATTCCTTAAAACGGCCCCTAGACCACTGGTAGAGTCATGTCCCCGGATAGGGTCCTTGGTTCGTTTCCACGCACCGACCCCTAGTCCCCGGCTCGGGCAAGGTCCCCAGCCCTGGGAACGAAGTTCGATTCCGCACTCCTGCCCCGCGTCCACAGGTAGAGTCGTGTCCCCGGATCGGGTCCCAGGTTCCATACCCTACACTGGCTTCTAGTCCCAGTGTCGTGCAGGGTCCCCAGCCCCGGGTCACTGTTTCGATTGACCGTATCGGCCCAAAGACCTCTGATAGGGGAACAGTCCCCAGCCCTAGAAAAGAAGTTCGATTCCGCACTCCTGCCCCGCGTCCACATGTAGAGTCGTGTCCCCGGATCGGGTCCCAGATTCCATACCCTACACCGGCTTCTAGTGCCAGGGTCATGAAGGGTCTCCAGCCGCGGGTATCAGCTTCAATTCCTTAAAACGGCCCCTAGTCCACTGGTAGAGTCGTGCCCGGGACATGGCCCTTGGTTCGTTTCCACGCACCGACCCCTAGTCCCCGGCTCGGGCAAGGTCCCCAGCCCTGGGAACGAAGTTCGATTCCGCACTCCTGCCCCACATCCACAGGTAGAGTCGAGTCTCCGACTAAGGTCCCAGGTTGGATTCCCCACACCGGCGTCTAGTGACAGGGTCGTGTAGGGTCTCCAGCCGCGGGTACCAGCTTCAATTCCTTAAAACGGCCCCTAGACCACTGGTAGAGTCATGTCCCCGGATAGGGTCCTTGGTTCGTTTCCACGCACCGACCCCTAGTCCACGGCTCCGGCAAGGTCCCCAGCCCCGGGAACGAAGTTCGATTCCGCACTCCTGCCCCGCGTCCACAGGTAGAGTCGTGTCCCCGGATCGGGTCCCAGGTTCCATACCCTACACCGGCTTCTAGTCCCAGTGTCGTGTAGTGTCTCCAGCCCCTTGTCCCTGGTTCGATTCCCTACCCCGGCCCCTGGTCCCCGGGTCGGGTACAGTCCTCAGCCCCGGTACCTGGATCTGTTTCCTAAAATGGCCCCGGGTCTTCGGATCGAGTCGGGAACCTGACCCTGGTTCCCAGGTTTGATTCCCCACACCGGATTCTAGTCCCAGTGTCGTGCAGGGTCCCCAGCCCCGGGTCACTGTTTCGATTGACCGTATCGGCCCAAAGACCTCTGATAGGGGAACCGTCCCCAGCCCTAGAAAAGAAGTTCGATTCCGCACTCCTGCCCCGCGTCCACATGTAGAGTCGTGTCCCCGGATCGGGTCCCAGATTCCATACCCTACACCGGTTTCTAGTGCCAGGGTCATGAAGGGTCTCCAGCCGCGGGTATCAGCTTCAATTCCTTAAAACGGCCCCTAGACCACTGGTAGAGTCATGTCCCCGGATAGGGTCCTTGGTTCGTTTCCACGCACCGACCCCTAGTCCCCGGCTCGGGCAAGGTCCCCAGCCCTGGGAACGAAGTTCGATTCCGCACTCCTGCCCCGCGTCCACAGGTAGAGTCGTGTCCCCGGATCGGGTCCCAGGTTCCATACCCTACACCGGCTTCTAGTCCCAGTGTCGTGTAGTGTCTCCAGCCCCTTGTCCCTGGTTCGATTCCCTACCCCGGCCCCTGGTCCCCGGGTCGGGTACAGTCCTCAGCCCCGGTACCTGGATCTGTTTCCTAAAATTGCCCCGGGTCTTCGGATCGAGTCGGGAACCTGACCCTGGTTCCCAGGTTTGATTCCCCACACCGGATTCTAGTCCCCGGGCCGTGTAGGGTCTCCAGCCCCGGGTCCCTGATTTGATTCCCCGTATCGGCCCCTAGTCCCCGGGTCGTGTACGGTCCCCAGCCCGGGGAATGAAGTTCGAGTCCCCACTCCTGCCCCGGGTCCCCGGGTAGAGTCTTGTCCCCGGCTCAGGTCCCAGGTTCGATTCCCCACACCGGTTCTAGTGCCACGGTCGTGTAGGGTCTCCAGCCGCGGGTACCAGCTTCAATTCCTTAAAACGGCCCCTAGTCCACTGGTAGAGTCGTGCGCCGGACATGTCCCTTGGTTCGTTTCCACGCACCGACCCCTAGTCCCCGGCTCGGGCAAGGTCCCCAGCCCCGGGAACGAAGTTCGATTCCGCACTCCTGCCCCGCGTCCACAGGTAGAGTCGTGTCCCCGGATCGGGTCCCAGGTTCCATACCCTACACTGGCTTCTAGTCCCAGTGTCGTGCAGGGTCCCCAGCCCCGGGTCACTGTTTCGATTGACCGTATCGGCCCAAAGACCTCTGATAGGGGAACAGTCCCCAGCCCTAGAAAAGAAGTTCGATTCCGCACTCCTGCCCCGCGTCCACATGTAGAGTCGTGTCCCCGGATCGGGTCCCAGATTCCATACCCTACACCGGTTTCTAGTGCCAGGGTCATGAAGGGTCTCCAGCCGCGGGTATCAGCTTCAATTCCTTAAAACGGCCCCTAGTCCACTGGTAGAGTCATGTCCCCGGATAGGGTCCTTGGTTCGTTTCCACGCACCGACCCCTAGTCCACGGCTCCGGCAAGGTCCCCAGCCCCGGGAACGAAGTTCGATTCCGCACTCCTGCCCCGCGTCCACAGGTAGAGTCGTGTCCCCGGATCGGGTCCCAGGTTCCATACCCTACACCGGCTTCTAGTCCCAGTGTCGTGTAGTGTCTCCAGCCCCTTGTCCCTGGTTCGATTCCCTACCCCGGCCCCTGGTCCCCGGGTCGGGTACAGTCCTCAGCCCCGGTACCTGGATCTGTTTCCTAAAATGGCCCCGGGTCTTCGGATCGAGTCAGGAACCTGACCCAGGTTCCCAGGTTTGATTCCCCACACCGGATTCTAGTCCCAGTGTCGTGCAGGGTCCCCAGCCCCGGGTCACTGTTTCGATTGACCGTATCGGCCCAAAGACCTCTGATAGGGGAACCGTCCCCAGCCCTAGAAAAGAAGTTCGATTCCGCACTCCTGCCCCGCGTCCACATGTAGAGTCGTGTCCCCGGATCGGGTCCCAGATTCCATACCCTACACCGGTTTCTAGTGCCAGGGTCATGAAGGGTCTCCAGCCGCGGGTATCAGCTTCAATTCCTTAAAACGGCCCCTAGACCACTGGTAGAGTCATGTCCCCGGATAGGGTCCTTGGTTCGTTTCCACGCACCGACCCCTAGTCCCCGGCTCGGGCAAGGTCCCCAGCCCTGGGAACGAAGTTCGATTCCGCACTCCTGCCCCGCGTCCACAGGTAGAGTCGTGTCCCCGGATCGGGTCCCAGGTTCCATACCCTACACCGGCTTCTAGTCCCAGTGTCGTGTAGTGTCTCCAGCCCCTTGTCCCTGGTTCGATTCCCTACCCCGGCCCCTGGTCCCCGGGTCGGGTACAGTCCTCAGCCCCGGTACCTGGATCTGTTTCCTAAAATGGCCCCGGGTCTTCGGATCGAGTCGGGAACCTGACCCTGGTTCCCAGGTTTGATTCCCCACACCGGATTCTAGTCCCCGGGCCGTGTAGGGTCTCCAGCCCCGGGTCCCTGATTTGATTCCCCGTATCGGCCCCTAGTCCCCGGGTCGTGTACGGTCCCCAGCCCGGGGAATGAAGTTCGAGTCCCCACTCCTGCCCCGGGTCCCCGGGTAGAGTCTTGTCCCCGGCTCAGGTCCCAGGTTCGATTCCCCACACCGGCTTCTAGTGCCACGGTCGTGTAGGGTCTCCAGCCGCGGGTACCAGCTTCAATTCCTTAAAACGGCCCCTAGTCCACTGGTAGAGTCGTGCGCCGGACATGTCCCTTGGTTCGTTTCCACGCACCGACCCCTAGTCCCCGGCTCGGGCAAGGTCCCCAGCCCCGGGAACGAAGTTCGATTCCGCACTCCTGCCCCGCGTCCACAGGTAGAGTCGTGTCCCCGGATCGGGTCCCAGGTTCCATACCCTACACTGGCTTCTAGTCCCAGTGTCGTGCAGGGTCCCCAGCCCCGGGTCACTGTTTCGATTGACCGTATCGGCCCAAAGACCTCTGATAGGGGAACAGTCCCCAGCCCTAGAAAAGAAGTTCGATTCCGCACTCCTGCCCCGCGTCCACAGGTAGAGTCGTGTCCCCGGATCGGGTCCCAGGTTCCATACCCTACACCGGCTTCTAGTCCCAGTGTCGTGTAGTGTCTCCAGCCCCTTGTCCCTGGTTCGATTCCCTACCCCGGCCCCTGGTCCCCGGGTCGGGTACAGTCCTCAGCCCCGGTACCTGGATCTGTTTCCTAAAATTGCCCCGGGTCTTCGGATCGAGTCGGGAACCTGACCCTGGTTCCCAGGTTTGATTCCCCACACCGGATTCTAGTCCCCGGGCCGTGTAGGGTCTCCAGCCCGGGCAATGAAGTTCGAGTCCCAACTCCTGCCCCGGGTCCCCGGGTAGAGTCTTGTCCCCGGCTCAGGTCCCAGGTTCGATTCCCCACACCGGCTTCTAGTGCCACGGTCGTGTAGGGTCTCCAGCCGCGGGTACCAGCTTCAATTCCTTAAAACGGCCCCTAGACCACTGGTAGAGTCATGTCCCCGGATAGGGTCCTTGGTTCGTTTCCACGCACCGACCCCTAGTCCACGGCTCCGGCAAGGTCCCCAGCCCCGGGAACGAAGTTCGATTCCGCACTCCTGCCCCGCGTCCACAGGTAGAGTCTTGTCCCCGGCTCAGGTCCCAGGTTCGATTCCCCGCACCGGCTTCTAGTGCCACGGTCGTGTAGGGTCTCCAGCCGCGTGTACCAGCTTCAATTCCTTAAAACGGCCCCTAGACCACTGGTAGAGTCATGTCCCCGGATAGGGTCCTTGGTTCGTTTCCACGCACCGACCCCTAGTCCCCGGCTCGGGCAAGGTCCCCAGCCCTGGGAACGAAGTTCGATTCCGCACTCCTGCCCCGCGTCCACAGGTAGAGTCGTGTCCCCGGATCGGGTCCCAGGTTCCATACCCTACACCGGCTTCTAGTCCCAGTGTCGTGTAGTGTCTCCAGCCCCTTGTCCCTGGTTCGATTCCCTACCCCGGCCCCTGGTCCCCGGGTCGGGTACAGTCCTCAGCCCCGGTACCTGGATCTGTTTCCTAAAATGGCCCCGGGTCTTCGGATCGAGTCGGGAACCTGACCCTGGTTCCCAGGTTTGATTCCCCACACCGGATTCTAGTCCCAGTGTCGTGCAGGGTCCCCAGCCCCGGGTCACTGTTTCGATTGACCGTATCGGCCCAAAGACCTCTGATAGGGGAACCGTCCCCAGCCCTAGAAAAGAAGTTCGATTCCGCACTCCTGCCCCGCGTCCACATGTAGAGTCGTGTCCCCGGATCGGGTCCCAGATTCCATACCCTACACCGGCTTCTAGTGCCAGGGTCATGAAGGGTCTCCAGCCGCGGGTATCAGCTTCAATTCCTTAAAACGGCCCCTAGACCACTGGTAGAGTCATGTCCCCGGATAGGGTCCTTGGTTCGTTTCCACGCACCGACCCCTAGTCCCCGGCTCGGGCAAGGTCCCCAGCCCTGGGAACGAAGTTCGATTCCGCACTCCTGCCCCGCGTCCACAGGTAGAGTCGTGTCCCCGGATCGGGTCCCAGGTTCCATACCCTACACCGGCTTCTAGTCCCAGTGTCGTGTAGTGTCTCCAGCCCCTTGTCCCTGGTTCGATTCCCTACCCCGGCCCCTGGTCCCCGGGTCGGGTACAGTCCTCAGCCCCGGTACCTGGATCTGTTTCCTAAAATTGCCCCGGGTCTTCGGATCGAGTCGGGAACCTGACCCTGGTTCCCAGGTTTGATTCCCCACACCGGATTCTAGTCCCCGGGCCGTGTAGGGTCTCCAGCCCCGGGTCCCTGGTTTGATTCCCCGTATCGGCCCCTAGTCCCCGGGTCGTGTACGGTCCCCAGCCCGGGGAATGAAGTTCGAGTCCCCACTCCTGCCCCGGGTCCCCGGGTAGAGTCTTGTCCCCGGCTCAGGTCCCAGGTTCGATTCCCCACACCGGCTTCTAGTGCCACGGTCGTGTAGGGTCTCCAGCCGCGGGTACCAGCTTCAATTCCTTAAAACGGCCCCTAGTCCACTGGTAGAGTCGTGCCCGGGACATGGCCCTTGGTTCGTTTCCACGCACCGACCCCTAGTCCCCGGCTCGGGCAAGGTCCCCAGCCCTGGGAACGAAGTTCGATTCCGCACTCCTGCCCCACATCCACAGGTAGAGTCGATTCTCCGACTAAGGTCCCAGGTTGGATTCCCCACACCGGCGTCTAGTGACAGGGTCGTGTAGGGTCTCCAGCCGCGGGTACCAGCTTCAATTCCTTAAAACGGCCCCTAGACCACTGGTAGAGTCATGTCCCCGGATAGGGTCCTTGGTTCGTTTCCACGCACCGACCCCTAGTCCCCGGCTCGGGCAAGGTCCCCAGCCCCGGGAACGAAGTTCAATTCCGCACTCCTGCCCCGCGTCCACAGGTAGAGTCGTGTCCCCGGATCGGGTCCCAGGTTCCATACCCTACACCGGCTTCTAGTCCCAGTGTCGTGTAGTGTCTCCAGCCCCTTGTCCCTGGTTCGATTCCCTACCCCGGCCCCTGGTCCCCGGGTCGGGTACAGTCCTCAGCCCCGGTACCTGGATCTGTTTCCTAAAATTGCCCCGGGTCTTCGGATCGAGTCGGGAACCTGACCCTGGTTCCCAGGTTTGATTCCCCACACCGGATTCTAGTCCCCGGGCCGTGTAGGGTCTCCAGCCCGGGCAATGAAGTTCGAGTCCCAACTCCTGCCCCGGGTCCCCGGGTAGAGTCTTGTCCCCGGCTCAGGTCCCAGGTTCGATTCCCCACACCGGCTTCTAGTGCCACGGTCGTGTAGGGTCTCCAGCCGCGGGTACCAGCTTCGATTCCTTAAAACGGCCCCTAGTCCACTGGTACAGTCGTGCCCTGGATAGGGTCCTTGGTTTGATTCCACGCACCGACCCCTAGTCCCCGGCTCGGGCAAGGTCCCCAGCCCTGGGAACGAAGTTCGATTCCGCACTCCTGTCCCGGGTCCACAGGTAGACTCCTATCCCCAGTTTGGGTCCCAGGTTCGATTTCCCATATGAACATCTAATGGATTAGTATTACCGTAAAGGTTTGGAGTTAGGGTCAGGTAAGGGCTTATGGTAAGTGTAAGGGTCTGCTTTATGGTCAGGATAAGGGTCATGGTTAGGGTCAGGGTCAGATTCAGGTTTAGGGTCAAGTTCAGAGTCCAGGTTAAGGTCACAGTCAGGGACAAGGTCAAGGTCAAGCTCAGGGTGAAGGTCAGGGTCAAGGTCAAGGTCAGGGTCAGGGTCAAGGACAAGTTCAGGATCAGGGTCAGGGTCAGGGTCAAGGTCATTGTCAGAGTCAGTGTCAGGTTTAGGGTGAGGGTCAGCATCAGGGTCAAGGTCAAGGTCAAGGTCAGGGTCATTGTCAAGTTCAGTGTCAGGGTCATTGTCAGGGTGAGGGTCAAGGCCAAGGTCCGGGTCAGGGTCAAGGTCAAGGTCAAGGTCAGGATCAGGGTCAGGGTTAGGTTTAGGTTGAAGGTCAAGGTCAGGGTCAAGGTCAGGGTCAGGGTCAGCATCAGGGTCAAGGTCAAGTTGAGGGATAGTGTCAGTGTCCCGGTCAGGGTCAGGGTTAGGTTAAGTTTCGAGGTCTGGGTCTGGGTCAGGGTCAGGGTGAGGGTGAGGGTCATGGTGAGGGTCAGGGTCAAGGTCAAGGTCAGGGTCAGGGTCAGGGTCAGGGTCAAAGTCAAGTTCGAGGTCAATTTCGGGGTCAGGGTCAAGGTCAAGGTCAGGTTCAGTATCAGGGTCAGGGTGCGAGTGAGGGTCAGGGTCAGGGTCAAGATCAAGGTCAAGGTCAAGGTCAAGGTGAGGGGTAGGGTCAGCGTCTTGGTCAGAGTCAGGTCAGGTGCAGGGTCAGGGTCAGGGTCAGGGTCAAGGTCAGAGTCAGGGACAAGTTAAAGGTCAAGCTCAGGGTGAGGGTAGGGTCAAGGTCAAGATCAAAGTCAAGGTTAGGGTCAATTTCAAGGTCAAGGTCAGGGTCAGGTCAAGGCCAAGTTCAGAGTCAGGGTCAAGGTCAAGGTCATTGTCAGAGTCAGTGTCAGGTTTAGGATGTGGGTCAGCATCAGGGTCAAGGTCAAGCTCAAGGTCAAGGTCAAGGTCTGGGTCAGAGTTAGGTTTAGGGTGAGGGTGAGGGTCAGGGTCAAGGTCAAGTTAAAGTTCAAGTTCAAGGTAAGGTTCAGGCTCAAGTTGAAGGTCAGGGTCAGGGTCAAGTTCAAGGTCAGGTTCAGGTTCAAGGTCAGGGTCAGGGTGAGGGTGAGGGTCAAGGTCAAGGTCAAGTTCAAGTTCAGGGTCAATGTCAAGGTCAGGGTCAGGCTCATGGTCAAGGTCAAGTTCAAGGTCAATTTCGGGGTCAGGGTCAAGTTCAAGGTCAGGTTCAGTATCAGGGTCAGGGTCAGGGTGCGAGTGAGGGTCAGGGTCAAGATCAAGGTCAAGGTCAGGGTCAGGTTGAAGTTCAAGGTCAGGGTCAGGGTCAGGGTCAGGTTTAGGGTGAGTGTCAGATTGAAGTTCAAGGTCAAGGTCATTGTCAGAGTCAGTGTCAGATTTAGGGTGAGGGTCAGGGTCAAGGTCAAGGTCAGGGTCAGCGTCAGTGTCAAGGTCAAGGTCAAGGTGAGGGGTAGGGTCAGCGTCTTGGTCAGGGCCAGGTCAGGTGCAGGGTCAGTGTCAGGGTCAGGGTCAAGGTCAAGGTCAAGGTCGGGTCAAGGTCAACGTCAGGGAAAGGGACAGGGTCAAGGTCAAGGACAAGGTCATGGTCATGGTCAGGGTCAGGTCAAGGCCAAGTTCAGAGTCAGGGTCAAGGTCAAGGTCATTGTCAGAGTCAGTGTCAGGTTTAGGATGTGGGTCAGCATCAGGGTCAAGGTCAAGCTCAAGGTCAAGGTCAAGGTCTGGGTCAGAGTTAGGTTTAGGGTGAGGGTGAGGGTCAGGGTCAAGGTCAAGTTAAAGTTCAAGTTCAAGGTAAGGTTCAGGCTCAAGTTGAAGGTCAGGGTCAGGGTCAAGTTCAAGGTCAGGTTCAGGTTCAAGGTCAGGGTCAGGGTGAGGGTGAGGGTCAAGGTCAAGGTCAAGTTCAAGTTCAGGGTCAATGTCAAGGTCAGGGTCAGGCTCATGGTCAAGGTCAAGTTCAAGGTCAATTTCGGGGTCAGGGTCAAGTTCAAGGTCATGTTCAGTATCAGGGTCAGGGTCAGGGTGCGAGTGAGGGTCAGGGTCAAGATCAAGGTCAAGGTCAGGGTCAGGTTGAAGTTCAAGGTCAGGGTCAGGGTCAGGGTCAGGTTTAGGGTGAGTGTCAGATTGAAGTTCAAGGTCAAGGTCATTGTCAGAGTCAGTGTCAGATTTAGGGTGAGGGTCAGGGTCAAGGTCAAGGTCAGGGTCAGCGTCAGTGTCAAGGTCAAGGTCAAGGTGAGGGGTAGGGTCAGCGTCTTGGTCAGGGCCAGGTCAGGTGCAGGGTCAGTGTCAGGGTCAGGGTCAAGGTCAAGGTCAAGGTCGGGTCAAGGTCAACGTCAGGGAAAGGGACAGGGTCAAGGTCAAGGACAAGGTCATGGTCATGGTCAGGGTCAGGGTCAAGGTCAAGGTCAAGGTCAAGTTCAGGGTCAATTACAAGGTCAGGGTCAGGGTCAGGGTCAAGGTCAAGTTCAAGGTCAATTTCGGGGTCAGGGTCAAGGTCAAGGTCAGGTTCAGTATCAGGGTCAGGGTCAGGGTGCGAGTGAGGGTCAGGGTCAGGGTCAAGATCAAGGTCAAGGTCAGGGTCAGGTTGAAGTTCAAGGTCAGGGTCAGGGTCAAGGTCAAGTTCAAGGTGAGGGGTAGGGTCAGCGTCTTGGTCAGGGCCAGGTCAGGTGCAGGGTCAGTGTCAGGGTCAGGGTCAAGGTCAAGGTCAGGGTCAGGGTCAAGGACAAGTTCAGGGTCAGGGTCAGGGTCAGGGTCAAGGTCATTGTCAGAGTCAGTGTCAGGTTTAGGGTGAGGGTCAGCATCAGGGTCAAGGTCAAGGTCAAGGTCAGGGTCATTGTCAAGTTCAGTGTCAGGGTCATTGTCAGGGTGAGGGTCAAGGCCAAGGTCCGGGTCAGGGTCAGGGTCAAGGTCAAGGTCAAGGTCAGGATCAGGGTCAGGGTTAGGTTTAGGTTGAAGGTCAAGGTCAGGGTCAAGGTCAGGGTCAGGGTCAGCATCAGGGTCAAGGTCAAGTTGAGGGATAGTGTCAGTGTCCCGGTCAGGGTCAGGGTTAGGTTAAGTTTCGAGGTCTGGGTCTGGGTCAGGGTCAGGGTGAGGGTGAGGGTCATGGTGAGGGTCAGGGTCAAGGTCAAGGTCAGGGTCAGGGTCAGGGTCAGGGTCAAAGTCAAGTTCGAGGTCAATTTCGGGGTCAGGGTCAAGGTCAAGGTCAGGTTCAGTATCAGGGTCAGGGTGCGAGTGAGGGTCAGGGTCAGGGTCAAGATCAAGGTCAAGGTCAAGGTCAAGGTGAGGGGTAGGGTCAGCGTCTTGGTCAGAGTCAGGTCAGGTGCAGGGTCAGGGTCAGGGTCAGGGTCAAGGTCAGAGTCAGGGACAAGTTAAAGGTCAAGCTCAGGGTGAGGGTAGGGTCAAGGTCAAGATCAAAGTCAAGGTTAGGGTCAATTTCAAGGTCAAGGTCAGGGTCAGGTCAAGGCCAAGTTCAGAGTCAGGGTCAAGGTCAAGGTCATTGTCAGAGTCAGTGTCAGGTTTAGGATGTGGGTCAGCATCAGGGTCAAGGTCAAGCTCAAGGTCAAGGTCAAGGTCTGGGTCAGAGTTAGGTTTAGGGTGAGGGTGAGGGTCAGGGTCAAGGTCAAGTTAAAGTTCAAGTTCAAGGTAAGGTTCAGGCTCAAGTTGAAGGTCAGGGTCAGGGTCAAGTTCAAGGTCAGGTTCAGGTTCAAGGTCAGGGTCAGGGTGAGGGTGAGGGTCAAGGTCAAGGTCAAGTTCAAGTTCAGGGTCAATGTCAAGGTCAGGGTCAGGCTCATGGTCAAGGTCAAGTTCAAGGTCAATTTCGGGGTCAGGGTCAAGTTCAAGGTCATGTTCAGTATCAGGGTCAGGGTCAGGGTGCGAGTGAGGGTCAGGGTCAAGATCAAGGTCAAGGTCAGGGTCAGGTTGAAGTTCAAGGTCAGGGTCAGGGTCAGGGTCAGGTTTAGGGTGAGTGTCAGATTGAAGTTCAAGGTCAAGGTCATTGTCAGAGTCAGTGTCAGATTTAGGGTGAGGGTCAGGGTCAAGGTCAAGGTCAGGGTCAGCGTCAGTGTCAAGGTCAAGGTCAAGGTGAGGGGTAGGGTCAGCGTCTTGGTCAGGGCCAGGTCAGGTGCAGGGTCAGTGTCAGGGTCAGGGTCAAGGTCAAGGTCAAGGTCGGGTCAAGGTCAACGTCAGGGAAAGGGACAGGGTCAAGGTCAAGGACAAGGTCATGGTCATGGTCAGGGTCAGGTCAAGGCCAAGTTCAGAGTCAGGGTCAAGGTCAAGGTCATTGTCAGAGTCAGTGTCAGGTTTAGGATGTGGGTCAGCATCAGGGTCAAGGTCAAGCTCAAGGTCAAGGTCAAGGTCTGGGTCAGAGTTAGGTTTAGGGTGAGGGTGAGGGTGAGGGTCAGGGTCAAGGTCAAGTTAAAGTTCAAGTTCAAGGTAAGGTTCAGGCTCAAGTTGAAGGTCAGGGTCAGGGTCAAGTTCAAGGTCAGGTTCAGGTTCAAGGTCAGGGTGAGGGTGAGGGTGAGGGTCAAGGTCAAGGTCAAGTTCAAGTTCAGGGTCAATGTCAAGGTCAGGGTCAGGCTCATGGTCAAGGTCAAGTTCAAGGTCAATTTCGGGGTCAGGGTCAAGTTCAAGGTCATGTTCAGTATCAGGGTCAGGGTGCGAGTGAGGGTCAGGGTCAAGATCAAGGTCAAGGTCAGGGTCAGGTTGAAGTTCAAGGTCAGGGTCAGGGTCAGGGTCAGGTTTAGGGTGAGTGTCAGATTGAAGTTCAAGGTCAAGGTCATTGTCAGAGTCAGTGTCAGATTTAGGGTGAGGGTCAGGGTCAAGGTCAAGGTCAGGGTCAGCGTCAGTGTCAAGGTCAAGGTCAAGGTGAGGGGTAGGGTCAGCGTCTTGGTCAGGGCCAGGTCAGGTGCAGGGTCAGTGTCAGGGTCAGGGTCAAGGTCAAGGTCAAGGTCGGGTCAAGGTCAACGTCAGGGAAAGGGACAGGGTCAAGGTCAAGGACAAGGTCATGGTCATGGTCAGGGTCAGGGTCAAGGTCAAGGTCAAGTTCAAGTTCAGGGTCAATTACAAGGTCAGGGTCAGGGTCAGGGTCAAGGTCAAGTTCAAGGTCAATTTCGGGGTCAGGGTCAAGGTCAAGGTCAGGTTCAGTATCAGGGTCAGGGTCAGGGTGCGAGTGAGGGTCAGGGTCAGGGTCAAGATCAAGGTCAAGGTCAGGGTCAGGTTGAAGTTCAAGGTCAGGGTCAGGGTCAAGGTCAAGTTCAAGGTGAGGGGTAGGGTCAGCGTCTTGGTCAGGGCCAGGTCAGGTGCAGGGTCAGTGTCAGGGTCAGGGTCAAGGTCAAGGTCAGGGTCAGGGTCAAGGACAAGTTCAGGGTCAGGGTCAGGGTCAGGGTCAAGGTCATTGTCAGAGTCAGTGTCAGGTTTAGGGTGAGGGTCAGCATCAGGGTCAAGGTCAAGGTCAAGGTCAGGGTCATTGTCAAGTTCAGTGTCAGGGTCATTGTCAGGGTGAGGGTCAAGGCCAAGGTCCGGGTCAGGGTCAGGGTCAAGGTCAAGGTCAAGGTCAGGATCAGGGTCAGGGTTAGGTTTAGGTTGAAGGTCAAGGTCAGGGTCAAGGTCAGGGTCAGGGTCAGCATCAGGGTCAAGGTCAAGTTGAGGGATAGTGTCAGTGTCCCGGTCAGGGTCAGGGTTAGGTTAAGTTTCGAGGTCTGGGTCTGGGTCAGGGTCAGGGTGAGGGTGAGGGTCATGGTGAGGGTCAGGGTCAAGGTCAAGGTCAGGGTCAGGGTCAGGGTCAGGGTCAAAGTCAAGTTCGAGGTCAATTTCGGGGTCAGGGTCAAGGTCAAGGTCAGGTTCAGTATCAGGGTCAGGGTGCGAGTGAGGGTCAGGGTCAGGGTCAAGATCAAGGTCAAGGTCAAGGTCAAGGTGAGGGGTAGGGTCAGCGTCTTGGTCAGAGTCAGGTCAGGTGCAGGGTCAGGGTCAGGGTCAGGGTCAAGGTCAGAGTCAGGGACAAGTTAAAGGTCAAGCTCAGGGTGAGGGTAGGGTCAAGGTCAAGATCAAAGTCAAGGTTAGGGTCAATTTCAAGGTCAAGGTCAGGGTCAGGTCAAGGCCAAGTTCAGAGTCAGGGTCAAGGTCAAGGTCATTGTCAGAGTCAGTGTCAGGTTTAGGATGTGGGTCAGCATCAGGGTCAAGGTCAAGCTCAAGGTCAAGGTCAAGGTCTGGGTCAGAGTTAGGTTTAGGGTGAGGGTGAGGGTCAGGGTCAAGGTCAAGTTAAAGTTCAAGTTCAAGGTAAGGTTCAGGCTCAAGTTGAAGGTCAGGGTCAGGGTCAAGTTCAAGGTCAGGTTCAGGTTCAAGGTCAGGGTCAGGGTGAGGGTCAGGGTCAAGGTCAAGGTCAAGGTCAAGTTCAGGGTCAATGTCAAGGTCAGGCTCATGGTCAAGGTCAAGTTCAAGGTCAATTTCGGGGTCAGGGTCAAGTTCAAGGTCAGGTTCAGTATCAGGGTCAGGGTCAGGGTGCGAGTGAGGGTCAGGGTCAAGATCAAGGTCAAGGTCAGGGTCAGGTTGAAGTTCAAGGTCAGGGTCAGGGTCAGGGTCAGGTTTAGGGTGAGTGTCAGATTGAAGTTCAAGGTCAAGGTCATTGTCAGAGTCAGTGTCAGATTTAGGGTGAGGGTCAGGGTCAAGGTCAAGGTCAGGGTCAGCGTCAGTGTCAAGGTCAAGGTCAAGGTGAGGGGTAGGGTCAGCGTCTTGGTCAGGGCCAGGTCAGGTGCAGGGTCAGTGTCAGGGTCAGGGTCAAGGTCAAGGTCAAGGTCGGGTCAAGGTCAACGTCAGGGAAAGGGACAGGGTCAAGGTCAAGGACAAGGTCATGGTCATGGTCAGGGTCAGGGTCAAGGTCAAGGTCAAGGTCAAGTTCAGGGTCAATTACAAGGTCAGGGTCAGGGTCAGGGTCAAGGTCAAGTTCAAGGTCAATTTCGGGGTCAGGGTCAAGGTCAAGGTCAGGTTCAGTATCAGGGTCAGGGTCAGGGTGCGAGTGAGGGTCAGGGTCAGGGTCAAGATCAAGGTCAAGGTCAGGGTCAGGTTGAAGTTCAAGGTCAGGGTCAGGGTCAAGGTCAAGTTCAAGGTGAGGGGTAGGGTCAGCGTCTTGGTCAGGGCCAGGTCAGGTGCAGGGTCAGTGTCAGGGTCAGGGTCAAGGTCAAGGTCAGGGTCAGGGTCAAGGACAAGTTCAGGGTCAGGGTCAGGGTCAGGGTCAAGGTCATTGTCAGAGTCAGTGTCAGGTTTAGGGTGAGGGTCAGCATCAGGGTCAAGGTCAAGGTCAAGGTCAGGGTCATTGTCAAGTTCAGTGTCAGGGTCATTGTCAGGGTGAGGGTCAAGGCCAAGGTCCGGGTCAGGGTCAGGGTCAAGGTCAAGGTCAAGGTCAGGATCAGGGTCAGGGTTAGGTTTAGGTTGAAGGTCAAGGTCAGGGTCAAGGTCAGGGTCAGGGTCAGCATCAGGGTCAAGGTCAAGTTGAGGGATAGTGTCAGTGTCCCGGTCAGGGTCAGGGTTAGGTTAAGTTTCGAGGTCTGGGTCTGGGTCAGGGTCAGGGTGAGGGTGAGGGTCATGGTGAGGGTCAGGGTCAAGGTCAAGGTCAGGGTCAGGGTCAGGGTCAGGGTCAAAGTCAAGTTCGAGGTCAATTTCGGGGTCAGGGTCAAGGTCAAGGTCAGGTTCAGTATCAGGGTCAGGGTGCGAGTGAGGGTCAGGGTCAGGGTCAAGATCAAGGTCAAGGTCAAGGTCAAGGTGAGGGGTAGGGTCAGCGTCTTGGTCAGAGTCAGGTCAGGTGCAGGGTCAGGGTCAGGGTCAGGGTCAAGGTCAGAGTCAGGGACAAGTTAAAGGTCAAGCTCAGGGTGAGGGTAGGGTCAAGGTCAAGATCAAAGTCAAGGTTAGGGTCAATTTCAAGGTCAAGGTCAGGGTCAGGTCAAGGCCAAGTTCAGAGTCAGGGTCAAGGTCAAGGTCATTGTCAGAGTCAGTGTCAGGTTTAGGATGTGGGTCAGCATCAGGGTCAAGGTCAAGCTCAAGGTCAAGGTCAAGGTCTGGGTCAGAGTTAGGTTTAGGGTGAGGGTGAGGGTGAGGGTCAGGGTCAAGGTCAAGTTAAAGTTCAAGTTCAAGGTAAGGTTCAGGCTCAAGTTGAAGGTCAGGGTCAGGGTCAAGTTCAAGGTCAGGTTCAGGTTCAAGGTCAGGGTCAGGGTGAGGGTGAGGGTGAGGGTCAAGGTCAAGGTCAAGTTCAAGTTCAGGGTCAATGTCAAGGTCAGGGTCAGGCTCATGGTCAAGGTCAAGTTCAAGGTCAATTTCGGGGTCAGGGTCAAGTTCAAGGTCATGTTCAGTATCAGGGTCAGGGTCAGGGTGCGAGTGAGGGTCAGGGTCAAGATCAAGGTCAAGGTCAGGGTCAGGTTGAAGTTCAAGGTCAGGGTCAGGGTCAGGGTCAGGTTTAGGGTGAGTGTCAGATTGAAGTTCAAGGTCAAGGTCATTGTCAGAGTCAGTGTCAGATTTAGGGTGAGGGTCAGGGTCAAGGTCAAGGTCAGGGTCAGCGTCAGTGTCAAGGTCAAGGTCAAGGTGAGGGGTAGGGTCAGCGTCTTGGTCAGGGCCAGGTCAGGTGCAGGGTCAGTGTCAGGGTCAGGGTCAAGGTCAAGGTCAAGGTCGGGTCAAGGTCAACGTCAGGGAAAGGGACAGGGTCAAGGTCAAGGACAAGGTCATGGTCATGGTCAGGGTCAGGTCAAGGCCAAGTTCAGAGTCAGGGTCAAGGTCAAGGTCATTGTCAGAGTCAGTGTCAGGTTTAGGATGTGGGTCAGCATCAGGGTCAAGGTCAAGCTCAAGGTCAAGGTCAAGGTCTGGGTCAGAGTTAGGTTTAGGGTGAGGGTGAGGGTGAGGGTCAGGGTCAAGGTCAAGTTAAAGTTCAAGTTCAAGGTAAGGTTCAGGCTCAAGTTGAAGGTCAGGGTCAGGGTCAAGTTCAAGGTCAGGTTCAGGTTCAAGGTCAGGGTCAGGGTGAGGGTGAGGGTCAAGGTCAAGGTCAAGTTCAAGTTCAGGGTCAATGTCAAGGTCAGGGTCAGGCTCATGGTCAAGGTCAAGTTCAAGGTCAATTTCGGGGTCAGGGTCAAGTTCAAGGTCATGTTCAGTATCAGGGTCAGGGTGCGAGTGAGGGTCAGGGTCAAGATCAAGGTCAAGGTCAGGGTCAGGTTGAAGTTCAAGGTCAGGGTCAGGGTCAGGGTCAGGTTTAGGGTGAGTGTCAGATTGAAGTTCAAGGTCAAGGTCATTGTCAGAGTCAGTGTCAGATTTAGGGTGAGGGTCAGGGTCAAGGTCAAGGTCAGGGTCAGCGTCAGTGTCAAGGTCAAGGTCAAGGTGAGGGGTAGGGTCAGCGTCTTGGTCAGGGCCAGGTCAGGTGCAGGGTCAGTGTCAGGGTCAGGGTCAAGGTCAAGGTCAAGGTCGGGTCAAGGTCAACGTCAGGGAAAGGGACAGGGTCAAGGTCAAGGACAAGGTCATGGTCATGGTCAGGGTCAGGGTCAAGGTCAAGGTCAAGGTCAAGTTCAGGGTCAATTACAAGGTCAGGGTCAGGGTCAGGGTCAAGGTCAAGTTCAAGGTCAATTTCGGGGTCAGGGTCAAGGTCAAGGTCAGGTTCAGTATCAGGGTCAGGGTCAGGGTGCGAGTGAGGGTCAGGGTCAGGGTCAAGATCAAGGTCAAGGTCAGGGTCAGGTTGAAGTTCAAGGTCAGGGTCAGGGTCAAGGTCAAGTTCAAGGTGAGGGGTAGGGTCAGCGTCTTGGTCAGGGCCAGGTCAGGTGCAGGGTCAGTGTCAGGGTCAGGGTCAAGGTCAAGGTCAGGGTCAGGGTCAAGGACAAGTTCAGGGTCAGGGTCAGGGTCAGGGTCAAGGTCATTGTCAGAGTCAGTGTCAGGTTTAGGGTGAGGGTCAGCATCAGGGTCAAGGTCAAGGTCAAGGTCAGGGTCATTGTCAAGTTCAGTGTCAGGGTCATTGTCAGGGTGAGGGTCAAGGCCAAGGTCCGGGTCAGGGTCAGGGTCAAGGTCAAGGTCAAGGTCAGGATCAGGGTCAGGGTTAGGTTTAGGTTGAAGGTCAAGGTCAGGGTCAAGGTCAGGGTCAGGGTCAGCATCAGGGTCAAGGTCAAGTTGAGGGATAGTGTCAGTGTCCCGGTCAGGGTCAGGGTTAGGTTAAGTTTCGAGGTCTGGGTCTGGGTCAGGGTCAGGGTGAGGGTGAGGGTCATGGTGAGGGTCAGGGTCAAGGTCAAGGTCAGGGTCAGGGTCAGGGTCAGGGTCAAAGTCAAGTTCGAGGTCAATTTCGGGGTCAGGGTCAAGGTCAAGGTCAGGTTCAGTATCAGGGTCAGGGTGCGAGTGAGGGTCAGGGTCAGGGTCAAGATCAAGGTCAAGGTCAAGGTCAAGGTGAGGGGTAGGGTCAGCGTCTTGGTCAGAGTCAGGTCAGGTGCAGGGTCAGGGTCAGGGTCAGGGTCAAGGTCAGAGTCAGGGACAAGTTAAAGGTCAAGCTCAGGGTGAGGGTAGGGTCAAGGTCAAGATCAAAGTCAAGGTTAGGGTCAATTTCAAGGTCAAGGTCAGGGTCAGGTCAAGGCCAAGTTCAGAGTCAGGGTCAAGGTCAAGGTCATTGTCAGAGTCAGTGTCAGGTTTAGGATGTGGGTCAGCATCAGGGTCAAGGTCAAGCTCAAGGTCAAGGTCAAGGTCTGGGTCAGAGTTAGGTTTAGGGTGAGGGTGAGGGTCAGGGTCAAGGTCAAGTTCAAGTTCAAGTTCAAGGTAAGGTTCAGGCTCAAGTTGAAGGTCAGGGTCAGGGTCAAGTTCAAGGTCAGGTTCAGGTTCAAGGTCAGGGTCAGGGTGAGGGTCAGGGTCAAGGTCAAGGTCAAGGTCAAGTTCAGGGTCAATGTCAAGGTCAGGCTCATGGTCAAGGTCAAGTTCAAGGTCAATTTCGGGGTCAGGGTCAAGTTCAAGGTCAGGTTCAGTATCAGGGTCAGGGTGCGAGTGAGGGTCAGGGTCAAGATCAAGGTCAAGGTCAGGGTCAGGTTGAAGTTCAAGGTCAGGGTCAGGGTCAGGGTCAGGTTTAGGGTGAGTGTCAGATTGAAGTTCAAGGTCAAGGTCATTGTCAGAGTCAGTGTCAGATTTAGGGTGAGGGTCAGGGTCAAGGTCAAGGTCAGGGTCAGCGTCAGTGTCAAGGTCAAGGTCAAGGTGAGGGGTAGGGTCAGCGTCTTGGTCAGGGCCAGGTCAGGTGCAGGGTCAGTGTCAGGGTCAGGGTCAAGGTCAAGGTCAAGGTCGGGTCAAGGTCAACGTCAGGGAAAGGGACAGGGTCAAGGTCAAGGACAAGGTCATGGTCAGGGTCAGGGTCAAGGTCAAGGTCAAGGTCAAGTTCAGGGTCAATTACAAGGTCAGGGTCAGGGTCAGGGTCAAGGTCAAGTTCAAGGTCAATTTCGGGGTCAGGGTCAAGGTCAAGGTCAGGTTCAGTATCAGGGTCAGGGTCAGGGTGCGAGTGAGGGTCAGGGTCAGGGTCAAGATCAAGGTCAAGGTCAGGGTCAGGTTGAAGTTCAAGGTCAGGGTCAGGGTCAAGGTCAAGTTCAAGGTGAGGGGTAGGGTCAGCGTCTTGGTCAGGGCCAGGTCAGGTGCAGGGTCAGTGTCAGGGTCAGGGTCAAGGTCAAGGTCAGGGTCAGGGTCAAGGACAAGTTCAGGGTCAGGGTCAGGGTCAGGGTCAAGGTCATTGTCAGAGTCAGTGTCAGGTTTAGGGTGAGGGTCAGCATCAGGGTCAAGGTCAAGGTCAAGGTCAGGGTCATTGTCAAGTTCAGTGTCAGGGTCATTGTCAGGGTGAGGGTCAAGGCCAAGGTCCGGGTCAGGGTCAGGGTCAAGGTCAAGGTCAAGGTCAGGATCAGGGTCAGGGTTAGGTTTAGGTTGAAGGTCAAGGTCAGGGTCAAGGTCAGGGTCAGGGTCAGCATCAGGGTCAAGGTCAAGTTGAGGGATAGTGTCAGTGTCCCGGTCAGGGTCAGGGTTAGGTTAAGTTTCGAGGTCTGGGTCTGGGTCAGGGTCAGGGTGAGGGTGAGGGTCATGGTGAGGGTCAGGGTCAAGGTCAAGGTCAGGGTCAGGGTCAGGGTCAGGGTCAAAGTCAAGTTCGAGGTCAATTTCGGGGTCAGGGTCAAGGTCAAGGTCAGGTTCAGTATCAGGGTCAGGGTGCGAGTGAGGGTCAGGGTCAGGGTCAAGATCAAGGTCAAGGTCAAGGTCAAGGTGAGGGGTAGGGTCAGCGTCTTGGTCAGAGTCAGGTCAGGTGCAGGGTCAGGGTCAGGGTCAGGGTCAAGGTCAGAGTCAGGGACAAGTTAAAGGTCAAGCTCAGGGTGAGGGTAGGGTCAAGGTCAAGATCAAAGTCAAGGTTAGGGTCAATTTCAAGGTCAAGGTCAGGGTCAGGTCAAGGCCAAGTTCAGAGTCAGGGTCAAGGTCAAGGTCATTGTCAGAGTCAGTGTCAGGTTTAGGATGTGGGTCAGCATCAGGGTCAAGGTCAAGCTCAAGGTCAAGGTCAAGGTCTGGGTCAGAGTTAGGTTTAGGGTGAGGGTGAGGGTGAGGGTCAGGGTCAAGGTCAAGTTAAAGTTCAAGTTCAAGGTAAGGTTCAGGCTCAAGTTGAAGGTCAGGGTCAGGGTCAAGTTCAAGGTCAGGTTCAGGTTCAAGGTCAGGGTCAGGGTGAGGGTGAGGGTCAAGGTCAAGGTCAAGTTCAAGTTCAGGGTCAATGTCAAGGTCAGGGTCAGGCTCATGGTCAAGGTCAAGTTCAAGGTCAATTTCGGGGTCAGGGTCAAGTTCAAGGTCATGTTCAGTATCAGGGTCAGGGTCAGGGTGCGAGTGAGGGTCAGGGTCAAGATCAAGGTCAAGGTCAGGGTCAGGTTGAAGTTCAAGGTCAGGGTCAGGGTCAGGGTCAGGTTTAGGGTGAGTGTCAGATTGAAGTTCAAGGTCAAGGTCATTGTCAGAGTCAGTGTCAGATTTAGGGTGAGGGTCAGGGTCAAGGTCAAGGTCAGGGTCAGCGTCAGTGTCAAGGTCAAGGTCAAGGTGAGGGGTAGGGTCAGCGTCTTGGTCAGGGCCAGGTCAGGTGCAGGGTCAGTGTCAGGGTCAGGGTCAAGGTCAAGGTCAAGGTCGGGTCAAGGTCAACGTCAGGGAAAGGGACAGGGTCAAGGTCAAGGACAAGGTCATGGTCATGGTCAGGGTCAGGTCAAGGCCAAGTTCAGAGTCAGGGTCAAGGTCAAGGTCATTGTCAGAGTCAGTGTCAGGTTTAGGATGTGGGTCAGCATCAGGGTCAAGGTCAAGCTCAAGGTCAAGGTCAAGGTCTGGGTCAGAGTTAGGTTTAGGGTGAGGGTGAGGGTCAGGGTCAAGGTCAAGTTAAAGTTCAAGTTCAAGGTAAGGTTCAGGCTCAAGTTGAAGGTCAGGGTCAGGGTCAAGTTCAAGGTCAGGTTCAGGTTCAAGGTCAGGGTGAGGGTGAGGGTGAGGGTCAAGGTCAAGGTCAAGTTCAAGTTCAGGGTCAATGTCAAGGTCAGGGTCAGGCTCATGGTCAAGGTCAAGTTCAAGGTCAATTTCGGGGTCAGGGTCAAGTTCAAGGTCATGTTCAGTATCAGGGTCAGGGTCAGGGTGCGAGTGAGGGTCAGGGTCAAGATCAAGGTCAAGGTCAGGGTCAGGTTGAAGTTCAAGGTCAGGGTCAGGGTCAGGGTCAGGTTTAGGGTGAGTGTCAGATTGAAGTTCAAGGTCAAGGTCATTGTCAGAGTCAGTGTCAGATTTAGGGTGAGGGTCAGGGTCAAGGTCAAGGTCAGGGTCAGCGTCAGTGTCAAGGTCAAGGTCAAGGTGAGGGGTAGGGTCAGCGTCTTGGTCAGGGCCAGGTCAGGTGCAGGGTCAGTGTCAGGGTCAGGGTCAAGGTCAAGGTCAAGGTCGGGTCAAGGTCAACGTCAGGGAAAGGGACAGGGTCAAGGTCAAGGACAAGGTCATGGTCATGGTCAGGGTCAGGGTCAAGGTCAAGGTCAAGGTCAAGTTCAGGGTCAATTACAAGGTCAGGGTCAGGGTCAGGGTCAAGGTCAAGTTCAAGGTCAATTTCGGGGTCAGGGTCAAGGTCAAGGTCAGGTTCAGTATCAGGGTCAGGGTCAGGGTGCGAGTGAGGGTCAGGGTCAGGGTCAAGATCAAGGTCAAGGTCAGGGTCAGGTTGAAGTTCAAGGTCAGGGTCAGGGTCAAGGTCAAGTTCAAGGTGAGGGGTAGGGTCAGCGTCTTGGTCAGGGCCAGGTCAGGTGCAGGGTCAGTGTCAGGGTCAGGGTCAAGGTCAAGGTCAGGGTCAGGGTCAAGGACAAGTTCAGGGTCAGGGTCAGGGTCAGGGTCAAGGTCATTGTCAGAGTCAGTGTCAGGTTTAGGGTGAGGGTCAGCATCAGGGTCAAGGTCAAGGTCAAGGTCAGGGTCATTGTCAAGTTCAGTGTCAGGGTCATTGTCAGGGTGAGGGTCAAGGCCAAGGTCCGGGTCAGGGTCAGGGTCAAGGTCAAGGTCAAGGTCAGGATCAGGGTCAGGGTTAGGTTTAGGTTGAAGGTCAAGGTCAGGGTCAAGGTCAGGGTCAGGGTCAGCATCAGGGTCAAGGTCAAGTTGAGGGATAGTGTCAGTGTCCCGGTCAGGGTCAGGGTTAGGTTAAGTTTCGAGGTCTGGGTCTGGGTCAGGGTCAGGGTGAGGGTGAGGGTCATGGTGAGGGTCAGGGTCAAGGTCAAGGTCAGGGTCAGGGTCAGGGTCAGGGTCAAAGTCAAGTTCGAGGTCAATTTCGGGGTCAGGGTCAAGGTCAAGGTCAGGTTCAGTATCAGGGTCAGGGTGCGAGTGAGGGTCAGGGTCAGGGTCAAGATCAAGGTCAAGGTCAAGGTCAAGGTGAGGGGTAGGGTCAGCGTCTTGGTCAGAGTCAGGTCAGGTGCAGGGTCAGGGTCAGGGTCAGGGTCAAGGTCAGAGTCAGGGACAAGTTAAAGGTCAAGCTCAGGGTGAGGGTAGGGTCAAGGTCAAGATCAAAGTCAAGGTTAGGGTCAATTTCAAGGTCAAGGTCAGGGTCAGGTCAAGGCCAAGTTCAGAGTCAGGGTCAAGGTCAAGGTCATTGTCAGAGTCAGTGTCAGGTTTAGGATGTGGGTCAGCATCAGGGTCAAGGTCAAGCTCAAGGTCAAGGTCAAGGTCTGGGTCAGAGTTAGGTTTAGGGTGAGGGTGAGGGTCAGGGTCAAGGTCAAGTTAAAGTTCAAGTTCAAGGTAAGGTTCAGGCTCAAGTTGAAGGTCAGGGTCAGGGTCAAGTTCAAGGTCAGGTTCAGGTTCAAGGTCAGGGTCAGGGTGAGGGTGAGGGTCAAGGTCAAGGTCAAGTTCAAGTTCAGGGTCAATGTCAAGGTCAGGGTCAGGCTCATGGTCAAGGTCAAGTTCAAGGTCAATTTCGGGGTCAGGGTCAAGTTCAAGGTCATGTTCAGTATCAGGGTCAGGGTCAGGGTGCGAGTGAGGGTCAGGGTCAAGATCAAGGTCAAGGTCAGGGTCAGGTTGAAGTTCAAGGTCAGGGTCAGGGTCAGGGTCAGGTTTAGGGTGAGTGTCAGATTGAAGTTCAAGGTCAAGGTCATTGTCAGAGTCAGTGTCAGATTTAGGGTGAGGGTCAGGGTCAAGGTCAAGGTCAGGGTCAGCGTCAGTGTCAAGGTCAAGGTCAAGGTGAGGGGTAGGGTCAGCGTCTTGGTCAGGGCCAGGTCAGGTGCAGGGTCAGTGTCAGGGTCAGGGTCAAGGTCAAGGTCAAGGTCGGGTCAAGGTCAACGTCAGGGAAAGGGACAGGGTCAAGGTCAAGGACAAGGTCATGGTCATGGTCAGGGTCAGGTCAAGGCCAAGTTCAGAGTCAGGGTCAAGGTCAAGGTCATTGTCAGAGTCAGTGTCAGGTTTAGGATGTGGGTCAGCATCAGGGTCAAGGTCAAGCTCAAGGTCAAGGTCAAGGTCTGGGTCAGAGTTAGGTTTAGGGTGAGGGTGAGGGTGAGGGTCAGGGTCAAGGTCAAGTTAAAGTTCAAGTTCAAGGTAAGGTTCAGGCTCAAGTTGAAGGTCAGGGTCAGGGTCAAGTTCAAGGTCAGGTTCAGGTTCAAGGTCAGGGTGAGGGTGAGGGTGAGGGTCAAGGTCAAGGTCAAGTTCAAGTTCAGGGTCAATGTCAAGGTCAGGGTCAGGCTCATGGTCAAGGTCAAGTTCAAGGTCAATTTCGGGGTCAGGGTCAAGTTCAAGGTCATGTTCAGTATCAGGGTCAGGGTGCGAGTGAGGGTCAGGGTCAAGATCAAGGTCAAGGTCAGGGTCAGGTTGAAGTTCAAGGTCAGGGTCAGGGTCAGGGTCAGGTTTAGGGTGAGTGTCAGATTGAAGTTCAAGGTCAAGGTCATTGTCAGAGTCAGTGTCAGATTTAGGGTGAGGGTCAGGGTCAAGGTCAAGGTCAGGGTCAGCGTCAGTGTCAAGGTCAAGGTCAAGGTGAGGGGTAGGGTCAGCGTCTTGGTCAGGGCCAGGTCAGGTGCAGGGTCAGTGTCAGGGTCAGGGTCAAGGTCAAGGTCAAGGTCGGGTCAAGGTCAACGTCAGGGAAAGGGACAGGGTCAAGGTCAAGGACAAGGTCATGGTCATGGTCAGGGTCAGGGTCAAGGTCAAGGTCAAGTTCAAGTTCAGGGTCAATTACAAGGTCAGGGTCAGGGTCAGGGTCAAGGTCAAGTTCAAGGTCAATTTCGGGGTCAGGGTCAAGGTCAAGGTCAGGTTCAGTATCAGGGTCAGGGTCAGGGTGCGAGTGAGGGTCAGGGTCAGGGTCAAGATCAAGGTCAAGGTCAGGGTCAGGTTGAAGTTCAAGGTCAGGGTCAGGGTCAAGGTCAAGTTCAAGGTGAGGGGTAGGGTCAGCGTCTTGGTCAGGGCCAGGTCAGGTGCAGGGTCAGTGTCAGGGTCAGGGTCAAGGTCAAGGTCAGGGTCAGGGTCAAGGACAAGTTCAGGGTCAGGGTCAGGGTCAGGGTCAAGGTCATTGTCAGAGTCAGTGTCAGGTTTAGGGTGAGGGTCAGCATCAGGGTCAAGGTCAAGGTCAAGGTCAGGGTCATTGTCAAGTTCAGTGTCAGGGTCATTGTCAGGGTGAGGGTCAAGGCCAAGGTCCGGGTCAGGGTCAGGGTCAAGGTCAAGGTCAAGGTCAGGATCAGGGTCAGGGTTAGGTTTAGGTTGAAGGTCAAGGTCAGGGTCAAGGTCAGGGTCAGGGTCAGCATCAGGGTCAAGGTCAAGTTGAGGGATAGTGTCAGTGTCCCGGTCAGGGTCAGGGTTAGGTTAAGTTTCGAGGTCTGGGTCTGGGTCAGGGTCAGGGTGAGGGTGAGGGTCATGGTGAGGGTCAGGGTCAAGGTCAAGGTCAGGGTCAGGGTCAGGGTCAGGGTCAAAGTCAAGTTCGAGGTCAATTTCGGGGTCAGGGTCAAGGTCAAGGTCAGGTTCAGTATCAGGGTCAGGGTGCGAGTGAGGGTCAGGGTCAGGGTCAAGATCAAGGTCAAGGTCAAGGTCAAGGTGAGGGGTAGGGTCAGCGTCTTGGTCAGAGTCAGGTCAGGTGCAGGGTCAGGGTCAGGGTCAGGGTCAAGGTCAGAGTCAGGGACAAGTTAAAGGTCAAGCTCAGGGTGAGGGTAGGGTCAAGGTCAAGATCAAAGTCAAGGTTAGGGTCAATTTCAAGGTCAAGGTCAGGGTCAGGTCAAGGCCAAGTTCAGAGTCAGGGTCAAGGTCAAGGTCATTGTCAGAGTCAGTGTCAGGTTTAGGATGTGGGTCAGCATCAGGGTCAAGGTCAAGCTCAAGGTCAAGGTCAAGGTCTGGGTCAGAGTTAGGTTTAGGGTGAGGGTGAGGGTCAGGGTCAAGGTCAAGTTAAAGTTCAAGTTCAAGGTAAGGTTCAGGCTCAAGTTGAAGGTCAGGGTCAGGGTCAAGTTCAAGGTCAGGTTCAGGTTCAAGGTCAGGGTCAGGGTGAGGGTCAGGGTCAAGGTCAAGGTCAAGGTCAAGTTCAGGGTCAATGTCAAGGTCAGGCTCATGGTCAAGGTCAAGTTCAAGGTCAATTTCGGGGTCAGGGTCAAGTTCAAGGTCAGGTTCAGTATCAGGGTCAGGGTCAGGGTGCGAGTGAGGGTCAGGGTCAAGATCAAGGTCAAGGTCAGGGTCAGGTTGAAGTTCAAGGTCAGGGTCAGGGTCAGGGTCAGGTTTAGGGTGAGTGTCAGATTGAAGTTCAAGGTCAAGGTCATTGTCAGAGTCAGTGTCAGATTTAGGGTGAGGGTCAGGGTCAAGGTCAAGGTCAGGGTCAGCGTCAGTGTCAAGGTCAAGGTCAAGGTGAGGGGTAGGGTCAGCGTCTTGGTCAGGGCCAGGTCAGGTGCAGGGTCAGTGTCAGGGTCAGGGTCAAGGTCAAGGTCAAGGTCGGGTCAAGGTCAACGTCAGGGAAAGGGACAGGGTCAAGGTCAAGGACAAGGTCATGGTCATGGTCAGGGTCAGGGTCAAGGTCAAGGTCAAGGTCAAGTTCAGGGTCAATTACAAGGTCAGGGTCAGGGTCAGGGTCAAGGTCAAGTTCAAGGTCAATTTCGGGGTCAGGGTCAAGGTCAAGGTCAGGTTCAGTATCAGGGTCAGGGTCAGGGTGCGAGTGAGGGTCAGGGTCAGGGTCAAGATCAAGGTCAAGGTCAGGGTCAGGTTGAAGTTCAAGGTCAGGGTCAGGGTCAAGGTCAAGTTCAAGGTGAGGGGTAGGGTCAGCGTCTTGGTCAGGGCCAGGTCAGGTGCAGGGTCAGTGTCAGGGTCAGGGTCAAGGTCAAGGTCAGGGTCAGGGTCAAGGACAAGTTCAGGGTCAGGGTCAGGGTCAGGGTCAAGGTCATTGTCAGAGTCAGTGTCAGGTTTAGGGTGAGGGTCAGCATCAGGGTCAAGGTCAAGGTCAAGGTCAGGGTCATTGTCAAGTTCAGTGTCAGGGTCATTGTCAGGGTGAGGGTCAAGGCCAAGGTCCGGGTCAGGGTCAGGGTCAAGGTCAAGGTCAAGGTCAGGATCAGGGTCAGGGTTAGGTTTAGGTTGAAGGTCAAGGTCAGGGTCAAGGTCAGGGTCAGGGTCAGCATCAGGGTCAAGGTCAAGTTGAGGGATAGTGTCAGTGTCCCGGTCAGGGTCAGGGTTAGGTTAAGTTTCGAGGTCTGGGTCTGGGTCAGGGTCAGGGTGAGGGTGAGGGTCATGGTGAGGGTCAGGGTCAAGGTCAAGGTCAGGGTCAGGGTCAGGGTCAGGGTCAAAGTCAAGTTCGAGGTCAATTTCGGGGTCAGGGTCAAGGTCAAGGTCAGGTTCAGTATCAGGGTCAGGGTGCGAGTGAGGGTCAGGGTCAGGGTCAAGATCAAGGTCAAGGTCAAGGTCAAGGTGAGGGGTAGGGTCAGCGTCTTGGTCAGAGTCAGGTCAGGTGCAGGGTCAGGGTCAGGGTCAGGGTCAAGGTCAGAGTCAGGGACAAGTTAAAGGTCAAGCTCAGGGTGAGGGTAGGGTCAAGGTCAAGATCAAAGTCAAGGTTAGGGTCAATTTCAAGGTCAAGGTCAGGGTCAGGTCAAGGCCAAGTTCAGAGTCAGGGTCAAGGTCAAGGTCATTGTCAGAGTCAGTGTCAGGTTTAGGATGTGGGTCAGCATCAGGGTCAAGGTCAAGCTCAAGGTCAAGGTCAAGGTCTGGGTCAGAGTTAGGTTTAGGGTGAGGGTGAGGGTCAGGGTCAAGGTCAAGTTAAAGTTCAAGTTCAAGGTAAGGTTCAGGCTCAAGTTGAAGGTCAGGGTCAGGGTCAAGTTCAAGGTCAGGTTCAGGTTCAAGGTCAGGGTCAGGGTGAGGGTCAGGGTCAAGGTCAAGGTCAAGGTCAAGTTCAGGGTCAATGTCAAGGTCAGGCTCATGGTCAAGGTCAAGTTCAAGGTCAATTTCGGGGTCAGGGTCAAGTTCAAGGTCAGGTTCAGTATCAGGGTCAGGGTCAGGGTGCGAGTGAGGGTCAGGGTCAAGATCAAGGTCAAGGTCAGGGTCAGGTTGAAGTTCAAGGTCAGGGTCAGGGTCAGGGTCAGGTTTAGGGTGAGTGTCAGATTGAAGTTCAAGGTCAAGGTCATTGTCAGAGTCAGTGTCAGATTTAGGGTGAGGGTCAGGGTCAAGGTCAAGGTCAGGGTCAGCGTCAGTGTCAAGGTCAAGGTCAAGGTGAGGGGTAGGGTCAGCGTCTTGGTCAGGGCCAGGTCAGGTGCAGGGTCAGTGTCAGGGTCAGGGTCAAGGTCAAGGTCAAGGTCGGGTCAAGGTCAACGTCAGGGAAAGGGACAGGGTCAAGGTCAAGGACAAGGTCATGGTCATGGTCAGGGTCAGGGTCAAGGTCAAGGTCAAGGTCAAGTTCAGGGTCAATTACAAGGTCAGGGTCAGGGTCAGGGTCAAGGTCAAGTTCAAGGTCAATTTCGGGGTCAGGGTCAAGGTCAAGGTCAGGTTCAGTATCAGGGTCAGGGTCAGGGTGCGAGTGAGGGTCAGGGTCAGGGTCAAGATCAAGGTCAAGGTCAGGGTCAGGTTGAAGTTCAAGGTCAGGGTCAGGGTCAAGGTCAAGTTCAAGGTGAGGGGTAGGGTCAGCGTCTTGGTCAGGGCCAGGTCAGGTGCAGGGTCAGTGTCAGGGTCAGGGTCAAGGTCAAGGTCAGGGTCAGGGTCAAGGACAAGTTCAGGGTCAGGGTCAGGGTCAGGGTCAAGGTCATTGTCAGAGTCAGTGTCAGGTTTAGGGTGAGGGTCAGCATCAGGGTCAAGGTCAAGGTCAAGGTCAGGGTCATTGTCAAGTTCAGTGTCAGGGTCATTGTCAGGGTGAGGGTCAAGGCCAAGGTCCGGGTCAGGGTCAGGGTCAAGGTCAAGGTCAAGGTCAGGATCAGGGTCAGGGTTAGGTTTAGGTTGAAGGTCAAGGTCAGGGTCAAGGTCAGGGTCAGGGTCAGCATCAGGGTCAAGGTCAAGTTGAGGGATAGTGTCAGTGTCCCGGTCAGGGTCAGGGTTAGGTTAAGTTTCGAGGTCTGGGTCTGGGTCAGGGTCAGGGTGAGGGTGAGGGTCATGGTGAGGGTCAGGGTCAAGGTCAAGGTCAGGGTCAGGGTCAGGGTCAGGGTCAAAGTCAAGTTCGAGGTCAATTTCGGGGTCAGGGTCAAGGTCAAGGTCAGGTTCAGTATCAGGGTCAGGGTGCGAGTGAGGGTCAGGGTCAGGGTCAAGATCAAGGTCAAGGTCAAGGTCAAGGTGAGGGGTAGGGTCAGCGTCTTGGTCAGAGTCAGGTCAGGTGCAGGGTCAGGGTCAGGGTCAAGGTCAGAGTCAGGGACAAGTTAAAGGTCAAGCTCAGGGTGAGGGTAGGGTCAAGGTCAAGATCAAAGTCAAGGTTAGGGTCAATTTCAAGGTCAAGGTCAGGGTCAGGTCAAGGCCAAGTTCAGAGTCAGGGTCAAGGTCAAGGTCATTGTCAGAGTCAGTGTCAGGTTTAGGATGTGGGTCAGCATCAGGGTCAAGGTCAAGCTCAAGGTCAAGGTCAAGGTCTGGGTCAGAGTTAGGTTTAGGGTGAGGGTGAGGGTGAGGGTCAGGGTCAAGGTCAAGTTAAAGTTCAAGTTCAAGGTAAGGTTCAGGCTCAAGTTGAAGGTCAGGGTCAGGGTCAAGTTCAAGGTCAGGTTCAGGTTCAAGGTCAGGGTCAGGGTGAGGGTGAGGGTGAGGGTCAAGGTCAAGGTCAAGTTCAAGTTCAGGGTCAATGTCAAGGTCAGGGTCAGGCTCATGGTCAAGGTCAAGTTCAAGGTCAATTTCGGGGTCAGGGTCAAGTTCAAGGTCATGTTCAGTATCAGGGTCAGGGTCAGGGTGCGAGTGAGGGTCAGGGTCAAGATCAAGGTCAAGGTCAGGGTCAGGTTGAAGTTCAAGGTCAGGGTCAGGGTCAGGGTCAGGTTTAGGGTGAGTGTCAGATTGAAGTTCAAGGTCAAGGTCATTGTCAGAGTCAGTGTCAGATTTAGGGTGAGGGTCAGGGTCAAGGTCAAGGTCAGGGTCAGCGTCAGTGTCAAGGTCAAGGTCAAGGTGAGGGGTAGGGTCAGCGTCTTGGTCAGGGCCAGGTCAGGTGCAGGGTCAGTGTCAGGGTCAGGGTCAAGGTCAAGGTCAAGGTCGGGTCAAGGTCAACGTCAGGGAAAGGGACAGGGTCAAGGTCAAGGACAAGGTCATGGTCATGGTCAGGGTCAGGTCAAGGCCAAGTTCAGAGTCAGGGTCAAGGTCAAGGTCATTGTCAGAGTCAGTGTCAGGTTTAGGATGTGGGTCAGCATCAGGGTCAAGGTCAAGCTCAAGGTCAAGGTCAAGGTCTGGGTCAGAGTTAGGTTTAGGGTGAGGGTGAGGGTGAGGGTCAGGGTCAAGGTCAAGTTAAAGTTCAAGTTCAAGGTAAGGTTCAGGCTCAAGTTGAAGGTCAGGGTCAGGGTCAAGTTCAAGGTCAGGTTCAGGTTCAAGGTCAGGGTCAGGGTGAGGGTGAGGGTCAAGGTCAAGGTCAAGTTCAAGTTCAGGGTCAATGTCAAGGTCAGGGTCAGGCTCATGGTCAAGGTCAAGTTCAAGGTCAATTTCGGGGTCAGGGTCAAGTTCAAGGTCATGTTCAGTATCAGGGTCAGGGTGCGAGTGAGGGTCAGGGTCAAGATCAAGGTCAAGGTCAGGGTCAGGTTGAAGTTCAAGGTCAGGGTCAGGGTCAGGGTCAGGTTTAGGGTGAGTGTCAGATTGAAGTTCAAGGTCAAGGTCATTGTCAGAGTCAGTGTCAGATTTAGGGTGAGGGTCAGGGTCAAGGTCAAGGTCAGGGTCAGCGTCAGTGTCAAGGTCAAGGTCAAGGTGAGGGGTAGGGTCAGCGTCTTGGTCAGGGCCAGGTCAGGTGCAGGGTCAGTGTCAGGGTCAGGGTCAAGGTCAAGGTCAAGGTCGGGTCAAGGTCAACGTCAGGGAAAGGGACAGGGTCAAGGTCAAGGACAAGGTCATGGTCATGGTCAGGGTCAGGGTCAAGGTCAAGGTCAAGGTCAAGTTCAGGGTCAATTACAAGGTCAGGGTCAGGGTCAGGGTCAAGGTCAAGTTCAAGGTCAATTTCGGGGTCAGGGTCAAGGTCAAGGTCAGGTTCAGTATCAGGGTCAGGGTCAGGGTGCGAGTGAGGGTCAGGGTCAGGGTCAAGATCAAGGTCAAGGTCAGGGTCAGGTTGAAGTTCAAGGTCAGGGTCAGGGTCAAGGTCAAGTTCAAGGTGAGGGGTAGGGTCAGCGTCTTGGTCAGGGCCAGGTCAGGTGCAGGGTCAGTGTCAGGGTCAGGGTCAAGGTCAAGGTCAGGGTCAGGGTCAAGGACAAGTTCAGGGTCAGGGTCAGGGTCAGGGTCAAGGTCATTGTCAGAGTCAGTGTCAGGTTTAGGGTGAGGGTCAGCATCAGGGTCAAGGTCAAGGTCAAGGTCAGGGTCATTGTCAAGTTCAGTGTCAGGGTCATTGTCAGGGTGAGGGTCAAGGCCAAGGTCCGGGTCAGGGTCAGGGTCAAGGTCAAGGTCAAGGTCAGGATCAGGGTCAGGGTTAGGTTTAGGTTGAAGGTCAAGGTCAGGGTCAAGGTCAGGGTCAGGGTCAGCATCAGGGTCAAGGTCAAGTTGAGGGATAGTGTCAGTGTCCCGGTCAGGGTCAGGGTTAGGTTAAGTTTCGAGGTCTGGGTCTGGGTCAGGGTCAGGGTGAGGGTGAGGGTCATGGTGAGGGTCAGGGTCAAGGTCAAGGTCAGGGTCAGGGTCAGGGTCAGGGTCAAAGTCAAGTTCGAGGTCAATTTCGGGGTCAGGGTCAAGGTCAAGGTCAGGTTCAGTATCAGGGTCAGGGTGCGAGTGAGGGTCAGGGTCAGGGTCAAGATCAAGGTCAAGGTCAAGGTCAAGGTGAGGGGTAGGGTCAGCGTCTTGGTCAGAGTCAGGTCAGGTGCAGGGTCAGGGTCAGGGTCAGGGTCAAGGTCAGAGTCAGGGACAAGTTAAAGGTCAAGCTCAGGGTGAGGGTAGGGTCAAGGTCAAGATCAAAGTCAAGGTTAGGGTCAATTTCAAGGTCAAGGTCAGGGTCAGGTCAAGGCCAAGTTCAGAGTCAGGGTCAAGGTCAAGGTCATTGTCAGAGTCAGTGTCAGGTTTAGGATGTGGGTCAGCATCAGGGTCAAGGTCAAGCTCAAGGTCAAGGTCAAGGTCTGGGTCAGAGTTAGGTTTAGGGTGAGGGTGAGGGTCAGGGTCAAGGTCAAGTTCAAGTTCAAGTTCAAGGTAAGGTTCAGGCTCAAGTTGAAGGTCAGGGTCAGGGTCAAGTTCAAGGTCAGGTTCAGGTTCAAGGTCAGGGTCAGGGTGAGGGTCAGGGTCAAGGTCAAGGTCAAGGTCAAGTTCAGGGTCAATGTCAAGGTCAGGCTCATGGTCAAGGTCAAGTTCAAGGTCAATTTCGGGGTCAGGGTCAAGTTCAAGGTCAGGTTCAGTATCAGGGTCAGGGTGCGAGTGAGGGTCAGGGTCAAGATCAAGGTCAAGGTCAGGGTCAGGTTGAAGTTCAAGGTCAGGGTCAGGGTCAGGGTCAGGTTTAGGGTGAGTGTCAGATTGAAGTTCAAGGTCAAGGTCATTGTCAGAGTCAGTGTCAGATTTAGGGTGAGGGTCAGGGTCAAGGTCAAGGTCAGGGTCAGCGTCAGTGTCAAGGTCAAGGTCAAGGTGAGGGGTAGGGTCAGCGTCTTGGTCAGGGCCAGGTCAGGTGCAGGGTCAGTGTCAGGGTCAGGGTCAAGGTCAAGGTCAAGGTCGGGTCAAGGTCAACGTCAGGGAAAGGGACAGGGTCAAGGTCAAGGACAAGGTCATGGTCAGGGTCAGGGTCAAGGTCAAGGTCAAGGTCAAGTTCAGGGTCAATTACAAGGTCAGGGTCAGGGTCAGGGTCAAGGTCAAGTTCAAGGTCAATTTCGGGGTCAGGGTCAAGGTCAAGGTCAGGTTCAGTATCAGGGTCAGGGTCAGGGTGCGAGTGAGGGTCAGGGTCAGGGTCAAGATCAAGGTCAAGGTCAGGGTCAGGTTGAAGTTCAAGGTCAGGGTCAGGGTCAAGGTCAAGTTCAAGGTGAGGGGTAGGGTCAGCGTCTTGGTCAGGGCCAGGTCAGGTGCAGGGTCAGTGTCAGGGTCAGGGTCAAGGTCAAGGTCAGGGTCAGGGTCAAGGACAAGTTCAGGGTCAGGGTCAGGGTCAGGGTCAAGGTCATTGTCAGAGTCAGTGTCAGGTTTAGGGTGAGGGTCAGCATCAGGGTCAAGGTCAAGGTCAAGGTCAGGGTCATTGTCAAGTTCAGTGTCAGGGTCATTGTCAGGGTGAGGGTCAAGGCCAAGGTCCGGGTCAGGGTCAGGGTCAAGGTCAAGGTCAAGGTCAGGATCAGGGTCAGGGTTAGGTTTAGGTTGAAGGTCAAGGTCAGGGTCAAGGTCAGGGTCAGGGTCAGCATCAGGGTCAAGGTCAAGTTGAGGGATAGTGTCAGTGTCCCGGTCAGGGTCAGGGTTAGGTTAAGTTTCGAGGTCTGGGTCTGGGTCAGGGTCAGGGTGAGGGTGAGGGTCATGGTGAGGGTCAGGGTCAAGGTCAAGGTCAGGGTCAGGGTCAGGGTCAGGGTCAAAGTCAAGTTCGAGGTCAATTTCGGGGTCAGGGTCAAAGTCAAGTTCGAGGTCAATTTCGGGGTCAGGGTCAAGGTCAAGGTCAGGTTCAGTATCAGGGTCAGGGTGCGAGTGAGGGTCAGGGTCAGGGTCAAGATCAAGGTCAAGGTCAAGGTCAAGGTGAGGGATAGGGTCAGCGTCTTGGTCAGAGTCAGGTCAGGTGCAGGGTCAGGGTCAGGGTCAGGGTCAAGGTCAGAGTCAGGGACAAGTTAAAGGTCAAGCTCAGGGTGAGGGTAGGGTCAAGGTCAAGATCAAAGTCAAGGTTAGGGTCAATTTCAAGGTCAAGGTCAGGGTCAGGTCAAGGCCAAGTTCAGAGTCAGGGTCAAGGTCAAGGTCATTGTCAGAGTCAGTGTCAGGTTTAGGATGTGGGTCAGCATCAGGGTCAAGGTCAAGCTCAAGGTCAAGGTCAAGGTGTGGGTCAGAGTTAGGTTTAGGGTGAGGGTGAGGGTCAGGGTCAAGGTCAAGTTAAAGTTCAAGTTCAAGGTAAGGTTCAGGCTCAAGTTGAAGGTCAGGGTCAGGGTCAAGTTCAAGGTCAGGTTCAGGTTCAAGGTCAGGGTCAGGGTGAGGGTCAGGGTCAAGGTCAAGGTCAAGGTCAAGTTCAGGGTCAATGTCAAGGTCAGGCTCATGGTCAAGGTCAAGTTCAAGGTCAATTTCGGGGTCAGGGTCAAGTTCAAGGTCAGGTTCAGTATCAGGGTCAGGGTGCGAGTGAGGGTCAGGGTCAAGATCAAGGTCAAGGTCAGGGTCAGGTTGAAGTTCAAGGTCAGGGTCAGGGTCAGGGTCAGGTTTAGGGTGAGTGTCAGATTGAAGTTCAAGGTCAAGGTCATTGTCAGAGTCAGTGTCAGATTTAGGGTGAGGGTCAGGGTCAAGGTCAAGGTCAGGGTCAGCGTCAGTGTCAAGGTCAAGGTCAAGGTGAGGGGTAGGGTCAGCGTCTTGGTCAGGGCCAGGTCAGGTGCAGGGTCAGTGTCAGGGTCAGGGTCAAGGTCAAGGTCAAGGTCGGGTCAAGGTCAACGTCAGGGAAAGGGACAGGGTCAAGGTCAAGGACAAGGTCATGGTCATGGTCAGGGTCAGGGTCAAGGTCAAGGTCAAGGTCAAGTTCAGGGTCAATTACAAGGTCAGGGTCAGGGTCAGGGTCAAGGTCAAGTTCAAGGTCAATTTCGGGGTCAGGGTCAAGGTCAAGGTCAGGTTCAGTATCAGGGTCAGGGTCAGGGTGCGAGTGAGGGTCAGGGTCAGGGTCAAGATCAAGGTCAAGGTCAGTGTCAGGTTGAAGTTCAAGGTCAGGGTCAGGGTCAAGGTCAAGTTCAAGGTGAGGGGTAGGGTCAGCGTCTTGGTCAGGGCCAGGTCAGGTGCAGGGTCAGTGTCAGGGTCAGGGTCAAGGTCAAGGTCAGGGTCAGGGTCAAGGACAAGTTCAGGGTCAGGGTCAGGGTCAGGGTCAAGGTCATTGTCAGAGTCAGTGTCAGGTTTAGGGTGAGGGTCAGCATCAGGGTCAAGGTCAAGGTCAAGGTCAGGGTCATTGTCAAGTTCAGTGTCAGGGTCATTGTCAGGGTGAGGGTCAAGGCCAAGGTCCGGGTCAGGGTCAGGGTCAAGGTCAAGGTCAAGGTCAGGATCAGGGTCAGGGTTAGGTTTAGGTTGAAGGTCAAGGTCAGGGTCAAGGTCAGGGTCAGGGTCAGCATCAGGGTCAAGGTCAAGTTGAGGGATAGTGTCAGTGTCCCGGTCAGGGTCAGGGTTAGGTTAAGTTTCGAGGTCTGGGTCTGGGTCAGGGTCAGGGTGAGGGTGAGGGTCATGGTGAGGGTCAGGGTCAAGGTCAAGGTCAGGTTCAGTATCAGGGTCAGGGTGCGAGTGAGGGTCAGGGTCAGGGTCAAGATCAAGGTCAAGGTCAAGGTCAAGGTGAGGGGTAGGGTCAGCGTCTTGGTCAGAGTCAGGTCAGGTGCAGGGTCAGGGTCAGGGTCAGGGTCAAGGTCAGAGTCAGGGACAAGTTAAAGGTCAAGCTCAGGGTGAGGGTAGGGTCAAGGTCAAGATCAAAGTCAAGGTTAGGGTCAATTTCAAGGTCAAGGTCAGGGTCAGGTCAAGGCCAAGTTCAGAGTCAGGGTCAAGGTCAAGGTCATTGTCAGAGTCAGTGTCAGGTTTAGGATGTGGGTCAGCATCAGGGTCAAGGTCAAGCTCAAGGTCAAGGTCAAGGTCTGGGTCAGAGTTAGGTTTAGGGTGAGGGTGAGGGTCAGGGTCAAGGTCAAGTTAAAGTTCAAGTTCAAGGTAAGGTTCAGGCTCAAGTTGAAGGTCAGGGTCAGGGTCAAGTTCAAGGTCAGGTTCAGGTTCAAGGTCAGGGTCAGGGTGAGGGTCAGGGTCAAGGTCAAGGTCAAGGTCAAGTTCAGGGTCAATGTCAAGGTCAGGCTCATGGTCAAGGTCAAGTTCAAGGTCAATTTCGGGGTCAGGGTCAAGTTCAAGGTCAGGTTCAGTATCAGGGTCAGGGTGCGAGTGAGGGTCAGGGTCAAGATCAAGGTCAAGGTCAGGGTCAGGTTGAAGTTCAAGGTCAGGGTCAGGGTCAGGGTCAGGTTTAGGGTGAGTGTCAGATTGAAGTTCAAGGTCAAGGTCATTGTCAGAGTCAGTGTCAGATTTAGGGTGAGGGTCAGGGTCAAGGTCAAGGTCAGGGTCAGCGTCAGTGTCAAGGTCAAGGTCAAGGTGAGGGGTAGGGTCAGCGTCTTGGTCAGGGCCAGGTCAGGTGCAGGGTCAGTGTCAGGGTCAGGGTCAAGGTCAAGGTCAAGGTCGGGTCAAGGTCAACGTCAGGGAAAGGGACAGGGTCAAGGTCAAGGACAAGGTCATGGTCATGGTCAGGGTCAGGGTCAAGGTCAAGGTCAAGGTCAAGTTCAGGGTCAATTACAAGGTCAGGGTCAGGGTCAGGGTCAAGGTCAAGTTCAAGGTCAATTTCGGGGTCAGGGTCAAGGTCAAGGTCAGGTTCAGTATCAGGGTCAGGGTCAGGGTGCGAGTGAGGGTCAGGGTCAGGGTCAAGATCAAGGTCAAGGTCAGGGTCAGGTTGAAGTTCAAGGTCAGGGTCAGGGTCAAGGTCAAGTTCAAGGTGAGGGGTAGGGTCAGCGTCTTGGTCAGGGCCAGGTCAGGTGCAGGGTCAGTGTCAGGGTCAGGGTCAAGGTCAAGGTCAGGGTCAGGGTCAAGGACAAGTTCAGGGTCAGGGTCAGGGTCAGGGTCAAGGTCATTGTCAGAGTCAGTGTCAGGTTTAGGGTGAGGGTCAGCATCAGGGTCAAGGTCAAGGTCAAGGTCAGGGTCATTGTCAAGTTCAGTGTCAGGGTCATTGTCAGGGTGAGGGTCAAGGCCAAGGTCCGGGTCAGGGTCAGGGTCAAGGTCAAGGTCAAGGTCAGGATCAGGGTCAGGGTTAGGTTTAGGTTGAAGGTCAAGGTCAGGGTCAAGGTCAGGGTCAGGGTCAGCATCAGGGTCAAGGTCAAGTTGAGGGATAGTGTCAGTGTCCCGGTCAGGGTCAGGGTTAGGTTAAGTTTCGAGGTCTGGGTCTGGGTCAGGGTCAGGGTGAGGGTGAGGGTCATGGTGAGGGTCAGGGTCAAGGTCAAGGTCAGGTTCAGTATCAGGGTCAGGGTGCGAGTGAGGGTCAGGGTCAGGGTCAAGATCAAGGTCAAGGTCAAGGTCAAGGTGAGGGGTAGGGTCAGCGTCTTGGTCAGAGTCAGGTCAGGTGCAGGGTCAGGGTCAGGGTCAGGGTCAAGGTCAGAGTCAGGGACAAGTTAAAGGTCAAGCTCAGGGTGAGGGTAGGGTCAAGGTCAAGATCAAAGTCAAGGTTAGGGTCAATTTCAAGGTCAAGGTCAGGGTCAGGTCAAGGCCAAGTTCAGAGTCAGGGTCAAGGTCAAGGTCATTGTCAGAGTCAGTGTCAGGTTTAGGATGTGGGTCAGCATCAGGGTCAAGGTCAAGCTCAAGGTCAAGGTCAAGGTCTGGGTCAGAGTTAGGTTTAGGGTGAGGGTGAGGGTCAGGGTCAAGGTCAAGTTAAAGTTCAAGTTCAAGGTAAGGTTCAGGCTCAAGTTGAAGGTCAGGGTCAGGGTCAAGTTCAAGGTCAGGTTCAGGTTCAAGGTCAGGGTCAGGGTGAGGGTCAGGGTCAAGGTCAAGGTCAAGGTCAAGTTCAGGGTCAATGTCAAGGTCAGGCTCATGGTCAAGGTCAAGTTCAAGGTCAATTTCGGGGTCAGGGTCAAGTTCAAGGTCAGGTTCAGTATCAGGGTCAGGGTCAGGGTGCGAGTGAGGGTCAGGGTCAAGATCAAGGTCAAGGTCAGGGTCAGGTTGAAGTTCAAGGTCAGGGTCAGGGTCAGGGTCAGGTTTAGGGTGAGTGTCAGATTGAAGTTCAAGGTCAAGGTCATTGTCAGAGTCAGTGTCAGATTTAGGGTGAGGGTCAGGGTCAAGGTCAAGGTCAGGGTCAGCGTCAGTGTCAAGGTCAAGGTCAAGGTGAGGGGTAGGGTCAGCGTCTTGGTCAGGGCCAGGTCAGGTGCAGGGTCAGTGTCAGGGTCAGGGTCAAGGTCAAGGTCAAGGTCGGGTCAAGGTCAACGTCAGGGAAAGGGACAGGGTCAAGGTCAAGGACAAGGTCATGGTCATGGTCAGGGTCAGGGTCAAGGTCAAGGTCAAGGTCAAGTTCAGGGTCAATTACAAGGTCAGGGTCAGGGTCAGGGTCAAGGTCAAGTTCAAGGTCAATTTCGGGGTCAGGGTCAAGGTCAAGGTCAGGTTCAGTATCAGGGTCAGGGTCAGGGTGCGAGTGAGGGTCAGGGTCAGGGTCAAGATCAAGGTCAAGGTCAGGGTCAGGTTGAAGTTCAAGGTCAGGGTCAGGGTCAAGGTCAAGTTCAAGGTGAGGGGTAGGGTCAGCGTCTTGGTCAGGGCCAGGTCAGGTGCAGGGTCAGTGTCAGGGTCAGGGTCAAGGTCAAGGTCAGGGTCAGGGTCAAGGACAAGTTCAGGGTCAGGGTCAGGGTCAGGGTCAAGGTCATTGTCAGAGTCAGTGTCAGGTTTAGGGTGAGGGTCAGCATCAGGGTCAAGGTCAAGGTCAAGGTCAGGGTCATTGTCAAGTTCAGTGTCAGGGTCATTGTCAGGGTGAGGGTCAAGGCCAAGGTCCGGGTCAGGGTCAGGGTCAAGGTCAAGGTCAAGGTCAGGATCAGGGTCAGGGTTAGGTTTAGGTTGAAGGTCAAGGTCAGGGTCAAGGTCAGGGTCAGGGTCAGCATCAGGGTCAAGGTCAAGTTGAGGGATAGTGTCAGTGTCCCGGTCAGGGTCAGGGTTAGGTTAAGTTTCGAGGTCTGGGTCTGGGTCAGGGTCAGGGTGAGGGTGAGGGTCATGGTGAGGGTCAGGGTCAAGGTCAAGGTCAGGGTCAGGGTCAGGGTCAGGGTCAAAGTCAAGTTCGAGGTCAATTTCGGGGTCAGGGTCAAAGTCAAGTTCGAGGTCAATTTCGGGGTCAGGGTCAAGGTCAAGGTCAGGTTCAGTATCAGGGTCAGGGTGCGAGTGAGGGTCAGGGTCAGGGTCAAGATCAAGGTCAAGGTCAAGGTCAAGGTGAGGGGTAGGGTCAGCGTCTTGGTCAGAGTCAGGTCAGGTGCAGGGTCAGGGTCAGGGTCAGGGTCAAGGTCAGAGTCAGGGACAAGTTAAAGGTCAAGCTCAGGGTGAGGGTAGGGTCAAGGTCAAGATCAAAGTCAAGGTTAGGGTCAATTTCAAGGTCAAGGTCAGGGTCAGGTCAAGGCCAAGTTCAGAGTCAGGGTCAAGGTCAAGGTCATTGTCAGAGTCAGTGTCAGGTTTAGGATGTGGGTCAGCATCAGGGTCAAGGTCAAGCTCAAGGTCAAGGTCAAGGTCTGGGTCAGAGTTAGGTTTAGGGTGAGGGTGAGGGTCAGGGTCAAGGTCAAGTTAAAGTTCAAGTTCAAGGTAAGGTTCAGGCTCAAGTTGAAGGTCAGGGTCAGGGTCAAGTTCAAGGTCAGGTTCAGGTTCAAGGTCAGGGTCAGGGTGAGGGTCAGGGTCAAGGTCAAGGTCAAGGTCAAGTTCAGGGTCAATGTCAAGGTCAGGCTCATGGTCAAGGTCAAGTTCAAGGTCAATTTCGGGGTCAGGGTCAAGTTCAAGGTCAGGTTCAGTATCAGGGTCAGGGTGCGAGTGAGGGTCAGGGTCAAGATCAAGGTCAAGGTCAGGGTCAGGTTGAAGTTCAAGGTCAGGGTCAGGGTCAGGGTCAGGTTTAGGGTGAGTGTCAGATTGAAGTTCAAGGTCAAGGTCATTGTCAGAGTCAGTGTCAGATTTAGGGTGAGGGTCAGGGTCAAGGTCAAGGTCAGGGTCAGCGTCAGTGTCAAGGTCAAGGTCAAGGTGAGGGGTAGGGTCAGCGTCTTGGTCAGGGCCAGGTCAGGTGCAGGGTCAGTGTCAGGGTCAGGGTCAAGGTCAAGGTCAAGGTCGGGTCAAGGTCAACGTCAGGGAAAGGGACAGGGTCAAGGTCAAGGACAAGGTCATGGTCATGGTCAGGGTCAGGGTCAAGGTCAAGGTCAAGGTCAAGTTCAGGGTCAATTACAAGGTCAGGGTCAGGGTCAGGGTCAAGGTCAAGTTCAAGGTCAATTTCGGGGTCAGGGTCAAGGTCAAGGTCAGGTTCAGTATCAGGGTCAGGGTCAGGGTGCGAGTGAGGGTCAGGGTCAGGGTCAAGATCAAGGTCAAGGTCAGGGTCAGGTTGAAGTTCAAGGTCAGGGTCAGGGTCAAGGTCAAGTTCAAGGTGAGGGGTAGGGTCAGCGTCTTGGTCAGGGCCAGGTCAGGTGCAGGGTCAGTGTCAGGGTCAGGGTCAAGGTCAAGGTCAGGGTCAGGGTCAAGGACAAGTTCAGGGTCAGGGTCAGGGTCAGGGTCAAGGTCATTGTCAGAGTCAGTGTCAGGTTTAGGGTGAGGGTCAGCATCAGGGTCAAGGTCAAGGTCAAGGTCAGGGTCATTGTCAAGTTCAGTGTCAGGGTCATTGTCAGGGTGAGGGTCAAGGCCAAGGTCCGGGTCAGGGTCAGGGTCAAGGTCAAGGTCAAGGTCAGGATCAGGGTCAGGGTTAGGTTTAGGTTGAAGGTCAAGGTCAGGGTCAAGGTCAGGGTCAGGGTCAGCATCAGGGTCAAGGTCAAGTTGAGGGATAGTGTCAGTGTCCCGGTCAGGGTCAGGGTTAGGTTAAGTTTCGAGGTCTGGGTCTGGGTCAGGGTCAGGGTGAGGGTGAGGGTCATGGTGAGGGTCAGGGTCAAGGTCAAGGTCAGGGTCAGGGTCAGGGTCAGGGTCAAAGTCAAGTTCGAGGTCAATTTCGGGGTCAGGGTCAAGGTCAAGGTCAGGTTCAGTATCAGGGTCAGGGTGCGAGTGAGGGTCAGGGTCAGGGTCAAGATCAAGGTCAAGGTCAAGGTCAAGGTGAGGGGTAGGGTCAGCGTCTTGGTCAGAGTCAGGTCAGGTGCAGGGTCAGGGTCAGGGTCAGGGTCAAGGTCAGAGTCAGGGACAAGTTAAAGGTCAAGCTCAGGGTGAGGGTAGGGTCAAGGTCAAGATCAAAGTCAAGGTTAGGGTCAATTTCAAGGTCAAGGTCAGGGTCAGGTCAAGGCCAAGTTCAGAGTCAGGGTCAAGGTCAAGGTCATTGTCAGAGTCAGTGTCAGGTTTAGGATGTGGGTCAGCATCAGGGTCAAGGTCAAGCTCAAGGTCAAGGTCAAGGTCTGGGTCAGAGTTAGGTTTAGGGTGAGGGTGAGGGTCAGGGTCAAGGTCAAGTTAAAGTTCAAGTTCAAGGTAAGGTTCAGGCTCAAGTTGAAGGTCAGGGTCAGGGTCAAGTTCAAGGTCAGGTTCAGGTTCAAGGTCAGGGTCAGGGTGAGGGTCAGGGTCAAGGTCAAGGTCAAGTTCAGGGTCAATGTCAAGGTCAGGCTCATGGTCAAGGTCAAGTTCAAGGTCAATTTCGGGGTCAGGGTCAAGTTCAAGGTCAGGTTCAGTATCAGGGTCAGGGTCAGGGTGCGAGTGAGGGTCAGGGTCAAGATCAAGGTCAAGGTCAGGGTCAGGTTGAAGTTCAAGGTCAGGGTCAGGGTCAGGGTCAGGTTTAGGGTGAGTGTCAGATTGAAGTTCAAGGTCAAGGTCATTGTCAGAGTCAGTGTCAGATTTAGGGTGAGGGTCAGGGTCAAGGTCAAGGTCAGGGTCAGCGTCAGTGTCAAGGTCAAGGTCAAGGTGAGGGGTAGGGTCAGCGTCTTGGTCAGGGCCAGGTCAGGTGCAGGGTCAGTGTCAGGGTCAGGGTCAAGGTCAAGGTCAAGGTCGGGTCAAGGTCAACGTCAGGGAAAGGGACAGGGTCAAGGTCAAGGACAAGGTCATGGTCATGGTCAGGGTCAGGGTCAAGGTCAAGGTCAAGGTCAAGTTCAGGGTCAATTACAAGGTCAGGGTCAGGGTCAGGGTCAAGGTCAAGTTCAAGGTCAATTTCGGGGTCAGGGTCAAGGTCAAGGTCAGGTTCAGTATCAGGGTCAGGGTCAGGGTGCGAGTGAGGGTCAGGGTCAGGGTCAAGATCAAGGTCAAGGTCAGGGTCAGGTTGAAGTTCAAGGTCAGGGTCAGGGTCAAGGTCAAGTTCAAGGTGAGGGGTAGGGTCAGCGTCTTGGTCAGGGCCAGGTCAGGTGCAGGGTCAGTGTCAGGGTCAGGGTCAAGGTCAAGGTCAGGGTCAGGGTCAAGGACAAGTTCAGGGTCAGGGTCAGGGTCAGGGTCAAGGTCATTGTCAGAGTCAGTGTCAGGTTTAGGGTGAGGGTCAGCATCAGGGTCAAGGTCAAGGTCAAGGTCAGGGTCATTGTCAAGTTCAGTGTCAGGGTCATTGTCAGGGTGAGGGTCAAGGCCAAGGTCCGGGTCAGGGTCAGGGTCAAGGTCAAGGTCAAGGTCAGGATCAGGGTCAGGGTTAGGTTTAGGTTGAAGGTCAAGGTCAGGGTCAAGGTCAGGGTCAGGGTCAGCATCAGGGTCAAGGTCAAGTTGAGGGATAGTGTCAGTGTCCCGGTCAGGGTCAGGGTTAGGTTAAGTTTCGAGGTCTGGGTCTGGGTCAGGGTCAGGGTGAGGGTGAGGGTCATGGTGAGGGTCAGGGTCAAGGTCAAGGTCAGGGTCAGGGTCAGGGTCAGGGTCAAAGTCAAGTTCGAGGTCAATTTCGGGGTCAGGGTCAAGGTCAAGGTCAGGTTCAGTATCAGGGTCAGGGTGCGAGTGAGGGTCAGGGTCAGGGTCAAGATCAAGGTCAAGGTCAAGGTCAAGGTGAGGGGTAGGGTCAGCGTCTTGGTCAGAGTCAGGTCAGGTGCAGGGTCAGGGTCAGGGTCAGGGTCAAGGTCAGAGTCAGGGACAAGTTAAAGGTCAAGCTCAGGGTGAGGGTAGGGTCAAGGTCAAGATCAAAGTCAAGGTTAGGGTCAATTTCAAGGTCAAGGTCAGGGTCAGGTCAAGGCCAAGTTCAGAGTCAGGGTCAAGGTCAAGGTCATTGTCAGAGTCAGTGTCAGGTTTAGGATGTGGGTCAGCATCAGGGTCAAGGTCAAGCTCAAGGTCAAGGTCAAGGTCTGGGTCAGAGTTAGGTTTAGGGTGAGGGTGAGGGTCAGGGTCAAGGTCAAGTTAAAGTTCAAGTTCAAGGTAAGGTTCAGGCTCAAGTTGAAGGTCAGGGTCAGGGTCAAGTTCAAGGTCAGGTTCAGGTTCAAGGTCAGGGTCAGGGTGAGGGTGAGGGTCAAGGTCAAGGTCAAGGTCAAGTTCAGGGTCAATGTCAAGGTCAGGCTCATGGTCAAGGTCAAGTTCAAGGTCAATTTCGGGGTCAGGGTCAAGTTCAAGGTCAGGTTCAGTATCAGGGTCAGGGTCAGGGTGCGAGTGAGGGTCAGGGTCAAGATCAAGGTCAAGGTCAGGGTCAGGTTGAAGTTCAAGGTCAGGGTCAGGGTCAGGGTCAGGTTTAGGGTGAGTGTCAGATTGAAGTTCAAGGTCAAGGTCATTGTCAGAGTCAGTGTCAGATTTAGGGTGAGGGTCAGGGTCAAGGTCAAGGTCAGGGTCAGCGTCAGTGTCAAGGTCAAGGTCAAGGTGAGGGGTAGGGTCAGCGTCTTGGTCAGGGCCAGGTCAGGTGCAGGGTCAGTGTCAGGGTCAGGGTCAAGGTCAAGGTCAAGGTCGGGTCAAGGTCAACGTCAGGGAAAGGGACAGGGTCAAGGTCAAGGACAAGGTCATGGTCATGGTCAGGGTCAGGGTCAAGGTCAAGGTCAAGGTCAAGTTCAGGGTCAATTACAAGGTCAGGGTCAGGGTCAGGGTCAAGGTCAAGTTCAAGGTCAATTTCGGGGTCAGGGTCAAGGTCAAGGTCAGGTTCAGTATCAGGGTCAGGGTCAGGGTGCGAGTGAGGGTCAGGGTCAGGGTCAAGATCAAGGTCAAGGTCAGGGTCAGGTTGAAGTTCAAGGTCAGGGTCAGGGTCAAGGTCAAGTTCAAGGTGAGGGGTAGGGTCAGCGTCTTGGTCAGGGCCAGGTCAGGTGCAGGGTCAGTGTCAGGGTCAGGGTCAAGGTCAAGGTCAGGGTCAGGGTCAAGGACAAGTTCAGGGTCAGGGTCAGGGTCAGGGTCAAGGTCATTGTCAGAGTCAGTGTCAGGTTTAGGGTGAGGGTCAGCATCAGGGTCAAGGTCAAGGTCAAGGTCAGGGTCATTGTCAAGTTCAGTGTCAGGGTCATTGTCAGGGTGAGGGTCAAGGCCAAGGTCCGGGTCAGGGTCAGGGTCAAGGTCAAGGTCAAGGTCAGGATCAGGGTCAGGGTTAGGTTTAGGTTGAAGGTCAAGGTCAGGGTCAAGGTCAGGGTCAGGGTCAGCATCAGGGTCAAGGTCAAGTTGAGGGATAGTGTCAGTGTCCCGGTCAGGGTCAGGGTTAGGTTAAGTTTCGAGGTCTGGGTCTGGGTCAGGGTCAGGGTGAGGGTGAGGGTCATGGTGAGGGTCAGGGTCAAGGTCAAGGTCAGGGTCAGGGTCAGGGTCAGGGTCAAAGTCAAGTTCGAGGTCAATTTCGGGGTCAGGGTCAAGGTCAAGGTCAGGTTCAGTATCAGGGTCAGGGTGCGAGTGAGGGTCAGGGTCAGGGTCAAGATCAAGGTCAAGGTCAAGGTCAAGGTGAGGGGTAGGGTCAGCGTCTTGGTCAGAGTCAGGTCAGGTGCAGGGTCAGGGTCAGGGTCAGGGTCAAGGTCAGAGTCAGGGACAAGTTAAAGGTCAAGCTCAGGGTGAGGGTAGGGTCAAGGTCAAGATCAAAGTCAAGGTTAGGGTCAATTTCAAGGTCAAGGTCAGGGTCAGGTCAAGGCCAAGTTCAGAGTCAGGGTCAAGGTCAAGGTCATTGTCAGAGTCAGTGTCAGGTTTAGGATGTGGGTCAGCATCAGGGTCAAGGTCAAGCTCAAGGTCAAGGTCAAGGTCTGGGTCAGAGTTAGGTTTAGGGTGAGGGTGAGGGTCAGGGTCAAGGTCAAGTTCAAGTTCAAGTTCAAGGTAAGGTTCAGGCTCAAGTTGAAGGTCAGGGTCAGGGTCAAGTTCAAGGTCAGGTTCAGGTTCAAGGTCAGGGTCAGGGTGAGGGTGAGGGTCAAGGTCAAGGTCAAGGTCAAGTTCAGGGTCAATGTCAAGGTCAGGCTCATGGTCAAGGTCAAGTTCAAGGTCAATTTCGGGGTCAGGGTCAAGTTCAAGGTCAGGTTCAGTATCAGGGTCAGGGTCAGGGTGCGAGTGAGGGTCAGGGTCAAGATCAAGGTCAAGGTCAGGGTCAGGTTGAAGTTCAAGGTCAGGGTCAGGGTCAGGGTCAGGTTTAGGGTGAGTGTCAGATTGAAGTTCAAGGTCAAGGTCATTGTCAGAGTCAGTGTCAGATTTAGGGTGAGGGTCAGGGTCAAGGTCAAGGTCAGGGTCAGCGTCAGTGTCAAGGTCAAGGTCAAGGTGAGGGGTAGGGTCAGCGTCTTGGTCAGGGCCAGGTCAGGTGCAGGGTCAGTGTCAGGGTCAGGGTCAAGGTCAAGGTCAAGGTCGGGTCAAGGTCAACGTCAGGGAAAGGGACAGGGTCAAGGTCAAGGACAAGGTCATGGTCATGGTCAGGGTCAGGGTCAAGGTCAAGGTCAAGGTCAAGTTCAGGGTCAATTACAAGGTCAGGGTCAGGGTCAGGGTCAAGGTCAAGTTCAAGGTCAATTTCGGGGTCAGGGTCAAGGTCAAGGTCAGGTTCAGTATCAGGGTCAGGGTCAGGGTGCGAGTGAGGGTCAGGGTCAGGGTCAAGATCAAGGTCAAGGTCAGGGTCAGGTTGAAGTTCAAGGTCAGGGTCAGGGTCAAGGTCAAGTTCAAGGTGAGGGGTAGGGTCAGCGTCTTGGTCAGGGCCAGGTCAGGTGCAGGGTCAGTGTCAGGGTCAGGGTCAAGGTCAAGGTCAGGGTCAGGGTCAAGGACAAGTTCAGGGTCAGGGTCAGGGTCAGGGTCAAGGTCATTGTCAGAGTCAGTGTCAGGTTTAGGGTGAGGGTCAGCATCAGGGTCAAGGTCAAGGTCAAGGTCAGGGTCATTGTCAAGTTCAGTGTCAGGGTCATTGTCAGGGTGAGGGTCAAGGCCAAGGTCCGGGTCAGGGTCAGGGTCAAGGTCAAGGTCAAGGTCAGGATCAGGGTCAGGGTTAGGTTTAGGTTGAAGGTCAAGGTCAGGGTCAAGGTCAGGGTCAGGGTCAGCATCAGGGTCAAGGTCAAGTTGAGGGATAGTGTCAGTGTCCCGGTCAGGGTCAGGGTTAGGTTAAGTTTCGAGGTCTGGGTCTGGGTCAGGGTCAGGGTGAGGGTGAGGGTCATGGTGAGGGTCAGGGTCAAGGTCAAGGTCAGGGTCAGGGTCAGGGTCAGGGTCAAAGTCAAGTTCGAGGTCAATTTCGGGGTCAGGGTCAAGGTCAAGGTCAGGTTCAGTATCAGGGTCAGGGTGCGAGTGAGGGTCAGGGTCAGGGTCAAGATCAAGGTCAAGGTCAAGGTCAAGGTGAGGGGTAGGGTCAGCGTCTTGGTCAGAGTCAGGTCAGGTGCAGGGTCAGGGTCAGGGTCAGGGTCAAGGTCAGAGTCAGGGACAAGTTAAAGGTCAAGCTCAGGGTGAGGGTAGGGTCAAGGTCAAGATCAAAGTCAAGGTTAGGGTCAATTTCAAGGTCAAGGTCAGGGTCAGGTCAAGGCCAAGTTCAGAGTCAGGGTCAAGGTCAAGGTCATTGTCAGAGTCAGTGTCAGGTTTAGGATGTGGGTCAGCATCAGGGTCAAGGTCAAGCTCAAGGTCAAGGTCTGGGTCAGAGTTAGGTTTAGGGTGAGGGTGAGGGTCAGGGTCAAGGTCAAGTTAAAGTTCAAGTTCAAGGTAAGGTTCAGGCTCAAGTTGAAGGTCAGGGTCAGGGTCAAGTTCAAGGTCAGGTTCAGGTTCAAGGTCAGGGTGAGGGTGAGGGTGAGGGTCAAGGTCAAGGTCAAGTTCAAGTTCAGGGTCAATGTCAAGGTCAGGGTCAGGCTCATGGTCAAGGTCAAGTTCAAGGTCAATTTCGGGGTCAGGGTCAAGTTCAAGGTCATGTTCAGTATCAGGGTCAGGGTCAGGGTGCGAGTGAGGGTCAGGGTCAAGATCAAGGTCAAGGTCAGGGTCAGGTTGAAGTTCAAGGTCAGGGTCAGGGTCAGGGTCAGGTTTAGGGTGAGTGTCAGATTGAAGTTCAAGGTCAAGGTCATTGTCAGAGTCAGTGTCAGATTTAGGGTGAGGGTCAGGGTCAAGGTCAAGGTCAGGGTCAGCGTCAGTGTCAAGGTCAAGGTCAAGGTGAGGGGTAGGGTCAGCGTCTTGGTCAGGGCCAGGTCAGGTGCAGGGTCAGTGTCAGGGTCAGGGTCAAGGTCAAGGTCAAGGTCGGGTCAAGGTCAACGTCAGGGAAAGGGACAGGGTCAAGGTCAAGGACAAGGTCATGGTCATGGTCAGGGTCAGGGTCAAGGTCAAGGTCAAGGTCAAGTTCAGGGTCAATTACAAGGTCAGGGTCAGGGTCAGGGTCAAGGTCAAGTTCAAGGTCAATTTCGGGGTCAGGGTCAAGGTCAAGGTCAGGTTCAGTATCAGGGTCAGGGTCAGGGTGCGAGTGAGGGTCAGGGTCAGGGTCAAGATCAAGGTCAAGGTCAGGGTCAGGTTGAAGTTCAAGGTCAGGGTCAGGGTCAAGGTCAAGTTCAAGGTGAGGGGTAGGGTCAGCGTCTTGGTCAGGGCCAGGTCAGGTGCAGGGTCAGTGTCAGGGTCAGGGTCAAGGTCAAGGTCAGGGTCAGGGTCAAGGACAAGTTCAGGGTCAGGGTCAGGGTCAGGGTCAAGGTCATTGTCAGAGTCAGTGTCAGGTTTAGGGTGAGGGTCAACATCAGGGTCAAGGTCAAGGTCAAGGTCAGGGTCATTGTCAAGTTCAGTGTCAGGGTCATTGTCAGGGTGAGGGTCAAGGCCAAGGTCCGGGTCAGGGTCAGGGTCAAGGTCAAGGTCAAGGTCAGGATCAGGGTCAGGGTTAGGTTTAGGTTGAAGGTCAAGGTCAGGGTCAAGGTCAGGGTCAGGGTCAGCATCAGGGTCAAGGTCAAGTTGAGGGATAGTGTCAGTGTCCCGGTCAGGGTCAGGGTTAGGTTAAGTTTCGAGGTCTGGGTCTGGGTCAGGGTCAGGGTGAGGGTGAGGGTCATGGTGAGGGTCAGGGTCAAGGTCAAGGTCAGGGTCAGGGTCAGGGTCAGGGTCAAAGTCAAGTTCGAGGTCAATTTCGGGGTCAGGGTCAAGGTCAAGGTCAGGTTCAGTATCAGGGTCAGGGTGCGAGTGAGGGTCAGGGTCAGGGTCAAGATCAAGGTCAAGGTCAAGGTCAAGGTGAGGGGTAGGGTCAGCGTCTTGGTCAGAGTCAGGTCAGGTGCAGGGTCAGGGTCAGGGTCAGGGTCAAGGTCAGAGTCAGGGACAAGTTAAAGGTCAAGCTCAGGGTGAGGGTAGGGTCAAGGTCAAGATCAAAGTCAAGGTTAGGGTCAATTTCAAGGTCAAGGTCAGGGTCAGGTCAAGGCCAAGTTCAGAGTCAGGGTCAAGGTCAAGGTCATTGTCAGAGTCAGTGTCAGGTTTAGGATGTGGGTCAGCATCAGGGTCAAGGTCAAGCTCAAGGTCAAGGTCAAGGTCTGGGTCAGAGTTAGGTTTAGGGTGAGGGTGAGGGTCAGGGTCAAGGTCAAGTTCAAGTTCAAGTTCAAGGTAAGGTTCAGGCTCAAGTTGAAGGTCAGGGTCAGGGTCAAGTTCAAGGTCAGGTTCAGGTTCAAGGTCAGGGTCAGGGTGAGGGTGAGGGTCAAGGTCAAGGTCAAGGTCAAGTTCAGGGTCAATGTCAAGGTCAGGCTCATGGTCAAGGTCAAGTTCAAGGTCAATTTCGGGGTCAGGGTCAAGTTCAAGGTCAGGTTCAGTATCAGGGTCAGGGTCAGGGTGCGAGTGAGGGTCAGGGTCAAGATCAAGGTCAAGGTCAGGGTCAGGTTGAAGTTCAAGGTCAGGGTCAGGGTCAGGGTCAGGTTTAGGGTGAGTGTCAGATTGAAGTTCAAGGTCAAGGTCATTGTCAGAGTCAGTGTCAGATTTAGGGTGAGGGTCAGGGTCAAGGTCAAGGTCAGGGTCAGCGTCAGTGTCAAGGTCAAGGTCAAGGTGAGGGGTAGGGTCAGCGTCTTGGTCAGGGCCAGGTCAGGTGCAGGGTCAGTGTCAGGGTCAGGGTCAAGGTCAAGGTCAAGGTCGGGTCAAGGTCAACGTCAGGGAAAGGGACAGGGTCAAGGTCAAGGACAATGTCATGGTCATGGTCAGGGTCAGGGTCAAGGTCAAGGTCAAGTTCAAGTTCAGGGTCAATTACAAGGTCAGGGTCAGGGTCAGGGTCAAGGTCAAGTTCAAGGTCAATTTCGGGGTCAGGGTCAAGGTCAAGGTCAGGTTCAGTATCAGGGTCAGGGTCAGGGTGCGAGTGAGGGTCAGGGTCAGGGTCAAGATCAAGGTCAAGGTCAGGGTCAGGTTGAAGTTCAAGGTCAGGGTCAGGGTCAAGGTCAAGTTCAAGGTGAGGGGTAGGGTCAGCGTCTTGGTCAGGGCCAGGTCAGGTGCAGGGTCAGTGTCAGGGTCAGGGTCAAGGTCAAGGTCAGGGTCAGGGTCAAGGACAAGTTCAGGGTCAGGGTCAGGGTCAGGGTCAAGGTCATTGTCAGAGTCAGTGTCAGGTTTAGGGTGAGGGTCAGCATCAGGGTCAAGGCCAAGGTCAAGGTCAGGGTCATTGTCAAGTTCAGTGTCAGGGTCATTGTCAGGGTGAGGGTCAAGGCCAAGGTCCGGGTCAGGGTCAGGGTCAAGGTCAAGGTCAAGGTCAGGATCAGGGTCAGGGTTAGGTTTAGGTTGAAGGTCAAGGTCAGGGTCAAGGTCAGGGTCAGGGTCAGCATCAGGGTCAAGGTCAAGTTGAGGGATAGTGTCAGTGTCCCGGTCAGGGTCAGGGTTAGGTTAAGTTTCGAGGTCTGGGTCTGGGTCAGGGTCAGGGTGAGGGTGAGGGTCATGGTGAGGGTCAGGGTCAAGGTCAAGGTCAGGGTCAGGGTCAGGGTCAGGGTCAAAGTCAAGTTCGAGGTCAATTTCGGGGTCAGGGTCAAGGTCAAGGTCAGGTTCAGTATCAGGGTCAGGGTGCGAGTGAGGGTCAGGGTCAGGGTCAAGATCAAGGTCAAGGTCAAGGTCAAGGTGAGGGGTAGGGTCAGCGTCTTGGTCAGAGTCAGGTCAGGTGCAGGGTCAGGGTCAGGGTCAGGGTCAAGGTCAGAGTCAGGGACAAGTTAAAGGTCAAGCTCAGGGTGAGGGTAGGGTCAAGGTCAAGATCAAAGTCAAGGTTAGGGTCAATTTCAAGGTCAAGGTCAGGGTCAGGTCAAGGCCAAGTTCAGAGTCAGGGTCAAGGTCAAGGTCATTGTCAGAGTCAGTGTCAGGTTTAGGATGTGGGTCAGCATCAGGGTCAAGGTCAAGCTCAAGGTCAAGGTCAAGGTCTGGGTCAGAGTTAGGTTTAGGGTGAGGGTGAGGGTCAGGGTCAAGGTCAAGTTAAAGTTCAAGTTCAAGGTAAGGTTCAGGCTCAAGTTGAAGGTCAGGGTCAGGGTCAAGTTCAAGGTCAGGTTCAGGTTCAAGGTCAGGGTCAGGGTGAGGGTGAGGGTCAAGGTCAAGGTCAAGGTCAAGTTCAGGGTCAATGTCAAGGTCAGGCTCATGGTCAAGGTCAAGTTCAAGGTCAATTTCGGGGTCAGGGTCAAGTTCAAGGTCAGGTTCAGTATCAGGGTCAGGGTCAGGGTGCGAGTGAGGGTCAGGGTCAAGATCAAGGTCAAGGTCAGGGTCAGGTTGAAGTTCAAGGTCAGGGTCAGGGTCAGGGTCAGGTTTAGGGTGAGTGTCAGATTGAAGTTCAAGGTCAAGGTCATTGTCAGAGTCAGTGTCAGATTTAGGGTGAGGGTCAGGGTCAAGGTCAAGGTCAGGGTCAGCGTCAGTGTCAAGGTCAAGGTCAAGGTGAGGGGTAGGGTCAGCGTCTTGGTCAGGGCCAGGTCAGGTGCAGGGTCAGTGTCAGGGTCAGGGTCAAGGTCAAGGTCAAGGTCGGGTCAAGGTCAACGTCAGGGAAAGGGACAGGGTCAAGGTCAAGGACAAGGTCATGGTCATGGTCAGGGTCAGGGTCAAGGTCAAGGTCAAGGTCAAGTTCAGGGTCAATTACAAGGTCAGGGTCAGGGTCAGGGTCAAGGTCAAGTTCAAGGTCAATTTCGGGGTCAGGGTCAAGGTCAAGGTCAGGTTCAGTATCAGGGTCAGGGTCAGGGTGCGAGTGAGGGTCAGGGTCAGGGTCAAGATCAAGGTCAAGGTCAGGGTCAGGTTGAAGTTCAAGGTCAGGGTCAGGGTCAAGGTCAAGTTCAAGGTGAGGGGTAGGGTCAGCGTCTTGGTCAGGGCCAGGTCAGGTGCAGGGTCAGTGTCAGGGTCAGGGTCAAGGTCAAGGTCAGGGTCAGGGTCAAGGACAAGTTCAGGGTCAGGGTCAGGGTCAGGGTCAAGGTCATTGTCAGAGTCAGTGTCAGGTTTAGGGTGAGGGTCAGCATCAGGGTCAAGGTCAAGGTCAAGGTCAGGGTCATTGTCAAGTTCAGTGTCAGGGTCATTGTCAGGGTGAGGGTCAAGGCCAAGGTCCGGGTCAGGGTCAGGGTCAAGGTCAAGGTCAAGGTCAGGATCAGGGTCAGGGTTAGGTTTAGGTTGAAGGTCAAGGTCAGGGTCAAGGTCAGGGTCAGGGTCAGCATCAGGGTCAAGGTCAAGTTGAGGGATAGTGTCAGTGTCCCGGTCAGGGTCAGGGTTAGGTTAAGTTTCGAGGTCTGGGTCTGGGTCAGGGTCAGGGTGAGGGTGAGGGTCATGGTGAGGGTCAGGGTCAAGGTCAAGGTCAGGGTCAGGGTCAGGGTCAGGGTCAAAGTCAAGTTCGAGGTCAATTTCGGGGTCAGGGTCAAGGTCAAGGTCAGGTTCAGTATCAGGGTCAGGGTGCGAGTGAGGGTCAGGGTCAGGGTCAAGATCAAGGTCAAGGTCAAGGTCAAGGTGAGGGGTAGGGTCAGCGTCTTGGTCAGAGTCAGGTCAGGTGCAGGGTCAGGGTCAGGGTCAGGGTCAAGGTCAGAGTCAGGGACAAGTTAAAGGTCAAGCTCAGGGTGAGGGTAGGGTCAAGGTCAAGATCAAAGTCAAGGTTAGGGTCAATTTCAAGGTCAAGGTCAGGGTCAGGTCAAGGCCAAGTTCAGAGTCAGGGTCAAGGTCAAGGTCATTGTCAGAGTCAGTGTCAGGTTTAGGATGTGGGTCAGCATCAGGGTCAAGGTCAAGCTCAAGGTCAAGGTCAAGGTCTGGGTCAGAGTTAGGTTTAGGGTGAGGGTGAGGGTCAGGGTCAAGGTCAAGTTAAAGTTCAAGTTCAAGGTAAGGTTCAGGCTCAAGTTGAAGGTCAGGGTCAGGGTCAAGTTCAAGGTCAGGTTCAGGTTCAAGGTCAGGGTCAGGGTGAGGGTGAGGGTCAAGGTCAAGGTCAAGGTCAAGTTCAGGGTCAATGTCAAGGTCAGGCTCATGGTCAAGGTCAAGTTCAAGGTCAATTTCGGGGTCAGGGTCAAGTTCAAGGTCATGTTCAGTATCAGGGTCAGGGTCAGGGTGCGAGTGAGGGTCAGGGTCAAGATCAAGGTCAAGGTCAGGGTCAGGTTGAAGTTCAAGGTCAGGGTCAGGGTCAGGGTCAGGTTTAGGGTGAGTGTCAGATTGAAGTTCAAGGTCAAGGTCATTGTCAGAGTCAGTGTCAGATTTAGGGTGAGGGTCAGGGTCAAGGTCAAGGTCAGGGTCAGCGTCAGTGTCAAGGTCAAGGTCAAGGTGAGGGGTAGGGTCAGCGTCTTGGTCAGGGCCAGGTCAGGTGCAGGGTCAGTGTCAGGGTCAGGGTCAAGGTCAAGGTCAAGGTCGGGTCAAGGTCAAGGTCAAGGTCAGGGTCAGGGTCAAGGTCAAGTTCAGTGTCAGTGTCAAGGTCAAGGTCAAGGTGAGGGGTAGGGTCAGCGTCTTGGTCAGGGCCAGGTCAGGTGCAGGGTCAGTGTCAGGGTCAGGGTCAAGGTCAAGGTCAAGGTCGGGTCAAGGTCAACGTCAGGGAAAGGGACAGGGTCAAGGTCAAGGACAAGGTCATGGTCATGGTCAGGGTCAGGGTCAAGGTCAAGGTCAAGGTCAAGTTCAGGGTCAATTACAAGGTCAGGGTCAGGGTCAGGGTCAAGGTCAAGTTCAAGGTCAATTTCGGGGTCAGGGTCAAGGTCAAGGTCAGGTTCAGTATCAGGGTCAGGGTCAGGGTGCGAGTGAGGGTCAGGGTCAGGGTCAAGATCAAGGTCAGGGTCAGGGTCAGGTTGAAGTTCAAGGTCAGGGTCAGGGTCAGGGTCAAGGTCAAGGTCAAGGTGAGGGGTAGGGTCAGCGTCTTGGTCAGGGCCAGGTCAGGTGCAGGGTCAGTGTCAGGGTCAGGGTCAAGGTCAAGGTCAAGGTCGGGTCAAGGTCAACGTCAGGGAAAGGGACAGGGTCAAGGTCAAGGACAGGGTCATGGTCAGGGTCAGGGTCAGGGACAAGTTCAAGGTCAAGCTCAGGGTGACGGTCAGGGTCAAGGTCAAGGTCAAGGTCAGGGTCAATGTCAAGGTCAAGGTCAGGGTCAGGGTCAAGGTCAAGTTCAGGGTCAAGGTCATTGTCAGAGTCAGTGTCAGATTTAGGGTGAGGGTCAGCATCAGGGTCAAGGTCAAGGTCAGGGTCAGGGTCAGGGTCATTGTCAAGTTCAGTGTCAGGGTCATTGTCAGGTTGAGGGTCAAGGCCAAGGTCCGGGTCAGGGTCAGGGTCAGTTTTAGGGTGAGGTTCAGGGTCAAGGTCAGGGTCAGGGTCAGGGTCAAGGTCACGTTCAGTGTCACGGTCACGGTCAGACTTCGGGTCAGGGTCAAGGTCAGGGTCAAGGTCAGGGTCAGGGTCAGCATCAGGGTCAAGGTCAAGTTGAGGGATAGTGTCAGTGTCCCGGTCAGGGTCTGGGTTAGTTTAAGGTTCGAGGTCTGGGTCTGGGTCAGGGTCAAGTTCAAGGTCAAGGTCAAGGTCAAGGTCAGGGTCACGGTCAAGGTCAAGGTCAGGGTCAGCGTCAGGGTCAGGTTTAGTGTGAGGGGCAGGGTTAGGTTCAGGTTCAAGGTCAGGGTCATGGTCAGGGTCAGGGTCAGACTTAGGGTCAAGGTCAAGGTCAAGGTCCTTGTCCAGGTCAAGCTCAGGGTCAGGGACAAGTTCAAGGTCACGCTCAGGGTGAGGGTCAGGGTCAAGGTCAAGATCAAGGTCAAGGTCCGGGTCAGGGTTAGGTTTAGGGTGAGGGTCAGGGTCAGGGTCAAGGTCAAGTTAAAGTTCAAGTTCAAGGTAAGGTTTAGGCTCAAGTTGAAGGTCAAGATCAGGGTCAAGTTCAAGGTAGGGTCATTGTCAAGGTCAGGGTCAAGGTCAGGGTCAGGGTCAGCATCAGGGTCAAGGTCAAGTTGAGGGATAGTGTCAGTGTCCCGGTCAGGGTCAGGGTTAGGTTAAGGTTCGAGGTCTGGGTCTGGGTCAGGGTCAGGGTGAGGGTGAGGGTCATGGTGAGGGTTAGGGTCAAGGTCAAGGTCAGCGTCAGGGTCAGGGTCAAGACCAACATCAAGGTGAGGGGTCGGGTGTAGGTCAAGGTCAAAGTGAGGGGTAGGGTCAGCTTCTTGGTCAGGGTCAGGTCAGCTGCAGGGTCAGTGTCAGGGTCAGGGTCAAGGTGAAGGTCAAAGTCAAGGTAAGGGTCCAGGTCAAGGTCAGGGTCAGGGACAATTTCAAGGTCAAGCTCAGGGTAATGGTCAGGGACAAGGTCAAGGTCAAGGTCAGGGTCAATGTCAAGGACAAGGTCAGGGTCAAGTTCAGGGTAAGCGTCAAGGTCAAGGTCATTGTCAGAGTCAGTGTCAGGTTTAGGGTGAGGGTCAGCATCAGGGTCAAGGTCAAGGTCAAGGTCAGGGTCAAGGTCAGGGTCATTGTCAAGTTCAGTGTAAGGGTCATTGTCAGGGTGAGGGTCAAGGCCAAGGTCTGGGTCAAGGTCAAGCTCAAGGTCAAGGTCAAGGTCAGGGTCAGGGTTAGGTTTAGGGTGAGGGTCAGGGTCAGGGTTAAGGTCAAGTTAAAGTTCAAGTTCAAGGTAAGGTTCAGGCTCAAGTTGAAGGTCAGGGTCAGGGTCAAGTTCAAGGTCAGGGTCAGTTTCAGGGTCAAGGTCAGGGTCAGGGTCAGGGTCAGGGTCAGGGTCAGGGTCAAGGTCAAGGTCAAGACCAGGGATAGTGTCAGTGTCCCGTTCAGGGTCAGGGTTAGGTTCAGGTTCAAGGTCAGGGTCATGGTCAGGGTCAGGGTCATACTTACGGTCAAGGTCAAGGTCCCGGTCAAGGTCAAGGTCAAGGTCAGGGTAAGGGACAAGGTCAAGGTCAGGATAATGGTCAGGGTGAGGGTCAAGTTCAAGTTCAAGTTCAGGGTCAATGTCAAGGTCAATGTCAGGGTCAGGGTCAAGGTCAAGGTCAAGGTCAAGTTCAGGGTCAATGTCAAGGTCCGGGTCAGGGTCAGGGTAGAGGTCAAGTTCAAGGTCAATTTCGGGGTCAGGGTCAAGGTCAAGGTCAGGTTCAGTATCAGGATCAGGGTCAGGGTGCGAGTGAGGGTCAGGGTCAAGATCAAGTTCAGGGTCAATGTCAAAGTCAGGGTCAGGGTCAGGGTCAAGGTCAAGGTCAATTTCGGGGTCAGGGTCAAGGTCAAGGTCAGGTTCAGTATCAGGGTCAGGGTCAGGGTGCGAGTGAGGGTCAGTGTCAGGGTCAAGATCAAGGCCAAGGTCAGGTTCAGGGTCAGGGTCAAGGTCAAGTTCAAGGTGAGGGGTAGGGTCAGCGTCTTGGTCAGGGCCAGGTCAGGTGCAGGGTCAATGTCAAGGTCAGGGTCAGGGTCAGGGTCAAGGTCAAGTTCAAGGTCAATTTCGGGGTCAGGGTCAAGGTCAAGGTCAGGTTCAGTATCAGGGTCAGGGTTAGGGTGCGAGTGAGGGTCAGGGTCAGGGTCAAGATCAAGGTCAAGGTCAGGGTCAGGGTCAGCATCAGGGTCAAGGTCAAGTTGAGGGATAGTGTCAGTGTCCCGGTCAGGGTCAGGGTTAGGTTAAGGTTCGAGGTCTGGGTCTGGGTCAGGGTCAGGGTGAGGGTGAGGGTCATGGTGAGGGTGAGGGTCAAGGTCAAGGTCAGGGTCAGGGTCAGGGTCAAAGTCAAGTTCGAGGTCAATTTCGGGGTCAGGGTCAAGGTCAAGGTCAGGTTCAGTATCAGGGTCAGGGTCAGGGTGCGAGTGAGGGTCAGGGTCAAGATCAAGGTCAAGGTCAGGGTCAGGTTGAAGTTCAAGGTCAGGGTCAGGGTCAGGGTCAGGTTTAGGGTGAGTGTCAGATTGAAGTTCAAGGTCAAGGTCATTGTCAGAGTCAGTGTCAGATTTAGGGTGAGGGTCAGGGTCAAGGTCAAGGTCAGGGTCAGCGTCAGTGTCAAGGTCAAGGTCAAGGTGAGGGGTAGGGTCAGCGTCTTGGTCAGGGTCAGGTCAGGTGCAGTGTCAGTGTCAGGGTCAGGGTCAAGGTCAAGGTAGAGTGAGGGTCAAGGTCAAGTTCAAGTTCAGGGTCAATGTCAAGGTTAATGTCAGGGTCAGGGTCAAGGTCAAGGTAAGGGTCAGGGTCAAGGTCAAGGTCAGGGTCAGGGTCAAGATCAAGGTCAGGTTCAGTATAAGGGTCAGGATCAGGGTGAGGGTGAGGGTGAGGGTCAGGGTCAAGATCAAGGTCAGGGTCAGGTTCAAGTTCAAGGTCAGGGTCAGGGTCAGGTTTAGGGTGAGTGTCAGGGTGAGGGTCAGGGTAAAGGTCAAGATCAGGGTCAGGGACAAGTTCAAGGTCAAGCACAGGGTGAGGGTCAGGGTCAAGGTCAAGGTCAGGGTCAAGCTCAAAGTTAAGGTCAGGGTCAGGGTCAAGGTCAAGTTCAGTGTCAGGGTCAAGGTGAAGGTTATTGTCAGAGTCCGTGTCAGGTTTAAGGTGAGGGTCAGCGTGAGGGTCAAGGTCAAGGTCAATGTCAGGGTCAGGGTCAGGGTCATTGACAGGGTGAGGTTCAAGGCCAAGGTCCGGGTCAGGGTCAGGTTCAGTTTTAGGGTGAGGGTCAGGGTCAAGGTCAGGGTCAGGGTCAGGGTTAGGTTTAGGGTGAGGGTCAGGGTCAGGGTCAGGGTCAAGGGCAAGGTAAGGGTAAGGCTCAAGTTCAAGGTCAGGGTCAGGCTCAAGGTCAAGGTCAGAGGCAGGGACAAGTTCAAGGTCAAGCTCAGGGTGCGGGTCAGGGTCAAGGTCAAGGTCAAGGTGAGGTTCAATGTCAAGGTCAAGGTCAGGGTCAGGGTCAAGGTCAAGTTCTGGGTCAGGGTCAAGGTCAAGGTCATTGTCAGAGTCAGTGTCAAGTTTAGGGTGAGGGTCAGGGTCAGGGTCAAGGTCAAGGCCAAGGTCCGGGTCAGTGTCAGGGTCAGGTTCAGTTTCAGGGTGAGGGTCAGGGTCAAGGTCAGGGTCAGGGTCAGGGTCAAGGTCAAGGTCAAGGTCAAGGTCAAAGTCAAGGTCAAGGTCAAATTGAGGGATAGTGTCAGTGTCCAGGTCAGGGTCAGGGTTAGGTTCAGGTTCAAGTTCAGGGTCATGGTCAGGCTCAGACTTAGGGTCAAGGTCAAGATCATGGTCCGGGTCAAGGTCAATGTCAGGGTCAGGGACAAGGTCAAGGTCAAGGTCAGGTTCAGGGTCAGGTTGAGGGTCAGGGTCAAGGTCAAGGTCAAGGTCAGGGTCAATGTCAGGGACAGGGTCAGGGTCAGGGTCAGACTTTGGGTCAGGGTGAATATCAAGGTCAGGGTCAACGTCAAGGTCAGGGTCAGGATCAGGGTGAATGTCAGTGTCAGGGTCAAGGTCAAGTTCAGGGTCAGGGTCAAGGTCAAGGTCATTGTCAGAGTCAGTGTCAGGTTTAGGGTAAGGGTCAGCGTCAGGGTCAAGGTCAAGGTCAAGGTCAGGGTCAGGGTCATTGTCAGGGTGAGGGTCAAGGCCAAGGGCCGGGTCAGGGTCAGGTTCAGGGTCAGTTTTAGGGTGAGGGTCAGGGGCAATTTTAGGGTCAGGGTTAGGTTTAGGGTGAGGGTCAGGGTCAAGAGCAAGTTCAAGGTCAGGGTCATGTTCAAGTTCAAGGTCAGGGTCAGGGTCAGGGTGATGGTCAGGGTCAAGTTCAAGGTCAAGTTCAGGGTCAATGTCAATGTCAAGGTCAGGGTCAGGGTCAGGGTCAGGGTAAGGGTCAGGGTCAAAGTCAAGGTAAGGGTCAGGGTCAAGGTCAATGTCATTGTCAGAGTCAGGGTCAGGGTCATTGTCAAGTTCAGTGTCAGGGTCAGTTTTAGTGTGAGGTTCAAGGTCAAGGTCAGGGTCAGGGTCATGGTCATTGTCAAGTTCAGTGTCAGGGTCAGTTTTAGTGTGAGGTTCAAGGTCAAGGTCAGGGTCAGGGTCAGGTTCAAGGTCAAGGTCAAGGTCAAGGTCAAGGTCAAGGTCACGGTCAGGGCAGGTTTAGGTTTAGGGACAGTGTCAGGGTCAGGGTTAGTTTCAGGGTTAAGGTCAGGGTCAGGGCTAAGGTCTCGTTCAGTGTCATGGTCACGGTCAGACTTCGGGTCAGGGTCAAGGTCAGGGTCAAGGTCAATGTCAGGGTCAAAGTCAGGTTCAGGGTTAGGTTCAGGGTCAGGCTGAGGATTATGGTGAGGGTCAGGGTCAGGGTCAGCATTAGGATCAGGTTTAGGGTCAGGTCAGGGTGAGGGTCAGGCGCCGGGTCAGGGTCAGGGTCATGGTAAGACTTAAAGTCAGGGTCAAGGTCAGGGTCAAGGTCCAGGTCAAGCTCAGTGTCAAGGTCAAGGTCAGGGTCAGGGTGAAGATCAAGGTCAAGTTAATGGTCATTGTCAAGATCCAGGTCAGGGTAAGGGTCAGGGTCAGGGTCACGTTCAAGGTCAAGGTCAAGGTCAAGGTCAGGGTCACAGTCAAGGTCAAGGTCAGGGTCAGCGTCAGGGTCAGGTTTAGTGTGAGGGGCAGGGTGAGGGTCAGGATCAAGGTGAAGGTCAAGGTCAGGGACAAGGTCAAGGTCAAGATGAGGGATAGTGTCAGTGTCCCGTTCAGGGTCAGGGTTAGGTTCAGGTTCAAGGTCAGGGTCATGGTCAGGGTCAGGGTCAGACTTAGGGTCAAGGTCAAGGTCAATGTCAGGGTCAAGGTCAAGGTCAGGGTAAGGGACAAGGTCAAGGTCAAGGTCATGGTCAGGGTCAGGGTCAGGGTCAAGATCAAGATGAAGGGCAGGGTCAGCGTCTTGGTCAGAGTCAGGTCAGGTGCAGGAGCAGTGTCAGGGTCAGGGTCAAGGTCAAGATCAGGGTCAGGGTCAGGGTTAGGTTTAGGGTGAGGGTCAAGACAAAGGTCAGGGTCATGGTCAGGGTCAGGGTCAGACTTAGGGTCAAGGTCAAGGTCAAGGTCAGGGTCAAGGTCAAGGTCAGGGTAAGGGACAAGGTCAAGGTCAAGGTCAAGGTCAGGGTCAATGTCAAGGTCAAGGTCAGGGTCAGGGTCAAGGTCAAGTTCAGGGTCAGGGTCAAGGTCAAGGTCAGGGTCAGAGTCAGTGTCAGATTTAGGGTGAGGGTCAGCATCAGGGTCAAGGTCAAGGTCCGGGTCAGGGTCAGGGTCAGTTTTAGGGTGAGGTTCAGGGTCAAGGTCAGGGTCAGGGTCAGGGTCAAGGTCACGTTCAGTGTCACGGTCACGGTCAGACTTCGGGTCAGGGTCAAGGTCAGGGTCAAGGTCAATGTCAGGGTCAAAGTCAGGTTCAGGGTTAGGTTCAGGGTCAGGCTGAGGATTATGGTGAGGGTCAGGGTCAGGGTCAGCATTAGGACCAGGGTTAGGGTCAGGTCAGGGTGAGGGTCAGGTGCCGGGTCAGTTTCAGGGTCACGGTAAGACTTAAAGTCAGGGTCAAGGTCAGGGTCAAGGTCCAGGTCAAGCTCAGTGTCAAGGTCAAGGTCAGGGTCAGGGTCAAGGTCAGGGTCAGGGTCAAGGTCAAGGTCAAGCTCAGGGTGAGGGTCAGGTCAAGGTCCAGGTCAAGGTCAGGGTCAGGGTTAGGTTTAGGGTGAGGGTGAGGTTCAGGTTCAGGGTCAGGGTCAGATTTAGGCTGAGGGTCAGGGTCAGGGTCAAGGTCAAATTAAAGTTCAAGTTCAAGGTAAGGGTCAGGCTCAAGTTCAAGGTCAGGGTCAGGGTCAAGGTCAAGGTCAGGGTCAGGGTCAGGTTTAGGGTTAGGGTCAGTGTCAGGGTCAGGGTCAGTTTCAGGGTCAAGGTCAGGGTCAGGGTCAAGGTCACGTTCAGTGTCACGGTCAGACTTAGGGTCAGGGTCAAGATCAGGGACAAGGTCAATGTCAGGGTCAAAGTCAGGTTCAGGGTCAGGCTGACGATTATGGTGAGGGTCAGGGTTAGGTTCAGGGTCAGCATTAGGACCAGGGTTAGGATTAGGTCAGGGTCACGGTCAGGGTGAGGGTCAGGTGCCGGGTCAGGGTCAGGATCACGGTAAGGCATAAAGTCAGGGTCAGGGTCAGGGTAAGGGTCAGGGTCAGGGTCAAGTTCAAGGTCAAGGTCAAGGTCAGGGTCATGGTCAAGGTCAAGGCCAGGGTCAGCGTCAGGGTCAGGTTTAGTGTGAGGGGCAGGGTTAGGTTCAGGTTCAAGGTCAGGGTCATGGTCAGGGTAAGGGTCAGGTTCAAGTTCAAGGTCAGGGTCAGGGTCAGGTTTAGGGTGAGTGTCTGGTTGAGGGTCAAGGTCAAGGTCAAGGTCAGGGTCAGGGTCAGGTTTAGGGTGAGTGTCAGGTTGAGGGTCAGGGTCAAGGTCAAGGTCAGGGTCAGGGTCAGGGTCAAGGTCAAGGTCAAGGTGAGGGGTAGGGTCAAGGTCAAGGTCAAGGTGAGGGGTAGGGTCAGCGTCTTGGTCAGGGTCAGGTCAGGTGCAGGGTCAGTGTCAGGGTCAGGGTCAAGGTCAACATCAAGGTGAGGGGTAGGGTCAAGGTCAAGGTCAAGGTGAGGGGTAGGGTCAGCGTCTTGGTCAGGGTCAGGTCAGGTGCAGGGTCAGTGTCAGGGTCAGGGTCAAGGTCAAGGTAGAGTGAGGGTCAAGGTCAAGTTCAAGTTCAGGGTCAATGTCAAGGTTAATGTCAGGGTCAGGGTCAAGGTCAAGGTAAGGGTCAGGGTCAAGGTCAAGGTCAGGGTCAGTATAAGGGTCAGGATCAGGGTGAGGGTGAGGGTGAGGGTCAGGGTCAAGATCAAGGTCAGGGTCAGGTTCAAGTTCAAGGTCAGGGTCAGGGTCAGGTTTAGGGTGAGTGTCAGGGTGAGGGTCAGGGTAAAGGTCAAGATCAGGGTCAGGGACAAGTTCAAGGTCAAGCACAGGGTGAGGGTCAGGGTCAAGGTCAAGGTCAGGGTCAAGCTCAAAGTCAAGGTCAGGGTCAGGGTCAAGGTCAAGTTCAGGGTCAGGGTCAAGGTGAAGGTTATTGTCAGAGTCCGTGTCAGGTTTAAGGTGAGGGTCAGCGTGAGGGTCAAGGTCAAGGTCAATGTCAGGGTCAGGGTCAGGGTCATTGACAGGGTGAGGTTCAAGGCCAAGGTCCGGGTCAGGGTCAGGTTCAGTTTTAGGGTGAGGGTCAGGGTCAAGGTCAGGGTCAGGGTCAGGGTTAGGTTTAGGGTGAGGGTCAGGGTCAGGGTCAGGGTCAAGGGCAAGGTAAGGGTAAGGCTCAAGTTCAAGGTCAGGGTCAGGCTCAAGGTCAAGGTCAGGGGCAGGGACAAGTTCAAGGTCAAGCTCAGGGTGCGGGTCAGGGTCAAGGTCAAGGTCAAGGTGAGGTTCAATGTCAAGGTCAAGGTCAGGGTCAGGGTCAAGGTCAAGTTCTGGGTCAGGGTCAAGGTCAAGGTCATTGTCAGAGTCAGTGTCAAGTTTAGGGTGAGGGTCAGGGTCAGGGTCAAGGTCAAGGCCAAGGTCCGGGTCAGTGTCAGGGTCAGGTTCAGTTTCAGGGTGAGGGTCAGGGTCAAGGTCAGGGTCAGGGTCAGGGTCAAGGTCAAGGTCAAGGTCAAGGTCAAAGTCAAGGTCAAGGTCAAATTGAGGGATAGTGTCAGTGTCCAGGTCAGGGTCAGGGTTAGGTTCAGGTTCAAGTTCAGGGTCATGGTCAGGCTCAGACTTAGGGTCAAGGTCAAGATCATGGTCCGGGTCAAGGTCAATGTCAGGGTCAGGGACAAGGTCAAGGTCAAGGTCAGGTTCAGGGTCAGGTTGAGGGTCAGGGTCAAGGTCAAGGTCAAGGTCAGGGTCAATGTCAGGGACAGGGTCAGGGTCAGGGTCAGACTTTGGGTCAGGGTGAATATCAAGGTCAGGGTCAACGTCAAGGTCAGGGTCAGGATCAGGGTGAATGTCAGTGTCAGGGTCAAGGTCAAGTTCAGGGTCAGGGTCAAGGTCAAGGTCATTGTCAGAGTCAGTGTCAGGTTTAGGGTAAGGGTCAGCGTCAGGGTCAAGGTCAAGGTCAAGGTCAGGGTCAGGGTCATTGTCAGGGTGAGGGTCAAGGCCAAGGGCCGGGTCAGGGTCAGGGTCAGGGTCAGTTTTAGGGTGAGGGTCAGGGGCAATTTTAGGGTCAGGGTTAGGTTTAGGGTGAGTGTCAGGGTGAGGGTCAGGGTCAAGATCAAGTTCAAGGTCAGGGTCATGTTCAAGTTCAAGGTCAGGGTCAGGGTCAGGGTCAGGGTGATGGTCAGGGTCAAGTTCAAGGTCAAGTTCAGGGTCAATGTCAATGTCAAGGTCAGGGTCAGGGTCAGGGTCAGGGTCAAGGTCAATGTCATTGTCAGAGTCAGTGTCAGGTTTAGGGTGAGGGTCACCGTCAGGGTCAAGGTCAAGGTCAAGGTCAGGGTCAGGGTCATGGTCATTGTCAAGTTCAGTGTCAGGGTCAGTTTTAGTGTGAGGTTCAAGGTCAAGGTCAGGGTCAGGGTCAGGGTCAAGGTCAAGTTCAAGGTCAAGGTCAAGGTCAAGGTCACGGTCAGGGCAGGTTTAGGTTTAGGGACAGTGTCAGGGTCAGGGTTAGTTTCAGGGTTAAGGTCAGGGTCAGGGCTAAGGTCTCGTTCAGTGTCATGGTCACGGTCAGACTTCGGGTCAGGGTCAAGGTCAGGGTCAAGGTCAATGTCCGGGTCAAAGTCAGGTTCAGGGTTAGGTTCAGGGTCAGGCTGAGGATTATGGTGAGGGTCCGGGTCAGGGTCAGCATTAGGATCAGGTTTAGGGTCAGGTCAGGGTGAGGGTCAGGCGCCGGGTCAGGGTCAGGGTCATGGTAAGACTTAAAGTCAGGGTCAAGGTCAGGGTCAAGGTCCAGGTCAAGCTCAGTGTCAAGGTCAAGGTCAGGGTCAGGGTGAAGATCAAGGTCAAGTTAATGGTCATTGTCAAGATCCAGGTCAGGGTAAGGGTCAGGGTCAGGGTCACGTTCAAGGTCAAGGTCAAGGTCAAGGTCAGGGTCACGGTCAAGGTCAAGGTCAGGGTCAGCGTCAGGGTCAGGTTTAGTGTGAGGGGCAGGGTGAGGGTCAGGATCAAGGTGAAGGTCAAGGTCAGGGACAAGGTCAAGGTCAAGATGAGGGATAGTGTCAGTGTCCCGTTCAGGGTCAGGGTTAGGTTCAGGTTCAAGGTCATGGTCATGGTCAGGGTCAGGGTCAGACTTAGGGTCAAGGTCAAGGTCAATGTCAGGGTCAAGGTCAAGGTCAGGGTAAGGGACAAGGTCAAGGTCAAGGTCAAGGTCAGGGTCAATGTCAAGGTCAAGGTCAGGGTCAGGGTCAGGGTCAAGGTCAAGTTCAGTGTCAGGGTCAAGGTCAAGGTCATTGTCAGAGTCAGTGTCAGATTTAGGGTGAGGGTCAGCATCAGGGTCAAGGTCAAGGTCAGGGTCAGGGTCAGGGTCATTGTCAAGTTCAGTGTCAGGGTCATTGTCAGGGTGAGGTTCAAGGCCAAGGTCCGGGTCAGGGTCAGGGTCAGTTTTAGGGTGAGGTTCAGGGTCAAGGTCAGGGTCAGGGTCAGGGTCAAGGTCACGTTCAGTGTCACGGTCACGGTCAGACTTCGGGTCAGGGTCAAGGTCAGGGTCAAGGTCAATGTCAGGGTCAAAGTCAGGTTCAGGGTTAGGTTCAGGGTCAGGCTGAGGATTATGGTGAGGGTCAGGGTCAGGGTCAGCATTAGGATCAGGGTTAGGGTCAGGTCAGGGTGAGGGTCAGGTGCCGGGTCAGTTTCAGGGTCACGGTAAGACTTAAAGTCAGGGTCAAGGTCAGGGTCAAGGTCCAGGTCAAGCTCAGTGTCAAGGTCAAGGTCAGGGTCAGGGTCAAGGTCAGGGTCAGGGTCAAGGTCAAGGTCAAGCTCAGGGTGAGGGTCAGGTCAAGGTCCAGGTCAAGGTCAGGGTCAGGGTTAGGTTTAGGGTGAGGGTGAGGTTCAGGTTCAGGGTCAGGGTCAGATTTAGGCTGAGGGTCAGGGTCAGGGTCAAGGTCAAATTAAAGTTCAAGTTCAAGGTAAGGGTCAGGCTCAAGTTCAAGGTCAGGGTCAGGGTCAAGGTCAAGGTCAGGGTCAGGGTCAGGTTTAGGGTTAGGGTCAGTGTCAGGGTCAGGGTCAGTTTCAGGGTCAAGGTCAGGGTCAGGGTCAAGGTCACGTTCAGTGTCACGGTCAGACTTAGGGTCAGGGTCAAGATCAGGGACAAGGTCAATGTCAGGGTCAAAGTCAGGTTCAGGGTCAGGCTGACGATTATGGTGAGGGTCAGGGTTAGGTTCAGGGTCAGCATTAGGACCAGGGTTAGGATTAGGTCAGGGTCACGGTCAGGGTGAGGGTCAGGTGCCGGGTCAGGGTCAGGATCACGGTAAGGCATAAAGTCAGGGTCAGGGTCAGGGTCAGGGTAAGGGTCAGGGTCAGGGTCAAGTTCAAGGTCAAGGTCAAGGTCAGGGTCATGGTCAAGGTCAAGGCCAGGGTCAGCGTCAGGGTCAGGTTTAGTGTGAGGGGCAGGGTTAGGTTCAAGTTCAAGGTCAGGGTCATGGTCAGGGTAAGGGTCAGGTTCAAGTTCAAGGTCAGGGTCAGGGTCAGGTTTAGGGTGAGTGTCTGGTTGAGGGTCAGGGTCAAGGTCAAGGTCAGGGTCAGGGTCAGGTTTAGGGTGAGTGTCAGGTTGAGGGTCAGGGTCAAGGTCAAGGTCAGGGTCAGGGTCAGGGTCAAGGTCAAGGTCAAGGTGAGGGGTAGGGTCAAGGTCAAGGTCAAGGTGAGGGGTAGGGTCAGCGTCTTGGTCAGGGTCAGGTCAGGTGCAGGGTCAGTGTCAGGGTCAGGGTCAAGGTCAAGGTAGAGTGAGGGTCAAGGTCAAGTTCAAGTTCAGGGTCAATGTCAAGGTTAATGTCAGGGTCAGGGTCAAGGTCAAGGTCAAGGTAAGGGTCAGGGTCAAGGTCAAGGTCAGGGTCAGTATAAGGGTCAGGATCAGGGTGAGGGTGAGGGTGAGGGTCAGGGTCAAGATCAAGGTCAGGGTCAGGTTCAAGTTCAAGGTCAGGGTCAGGGTCAGGTTTAGGGTGAGTGTCAGGCTGAGGGTCAGGGTAAAGGTCAAGATCAGGGTCAGGGACAAGTTCAAGGTCAAGCACATGGTGAGGGTCAGGGTCAAGGTCAAGGTCAGGGTCAAGCTCAAAGTCAAGGTCAGGGTCAGGGTCAAGGTCAAGTTCAGGGTCAGGGTCAAGGTGAAGGTTATTGTCAGAGTCCGTGTCAGGTTTAAGGTGAGGGTCAGCGTGAGGGTCAAGGTCAAGGTCAATGTCAGGGTCAGGGTCAGGGTCATTGACAGGGTGAGGTTCAAGGCCAAGGTCCGGGTCAGGGTCAGGTTCAGTTTTAGGGTGAGGGTCAGGGTCAAGGTCAGGGTCAGGGTCAGGGTTAGGTTTAGGGTGAGGGTCAGGGTCAGGGTCAGGGTCAAGGGCAAGGTAAGGGTAAGGCTCAAGTTCAAGGTCAGGGTCAGGCTCAAGGTCAAGGTCAGGGGCAGGGACAAGTTCAAGGTCAAGCTCAGGGTGCGGGTCAGGGTCAAGGTCAAGGTCAAGGTGAGGTTCAATGTCAAGGTCAAGGTCAGGGTCAGGGTCAAGGTCAAGTTCTGGGTCAGGGTCAAGGTCAAGGTCATTGTCAGAGTCAGTGTCAAGTTTAGGGTGAGGGTCAGGGTCAGGGTCAAGGTCAAGGCCAAGGTCCGGGTCAGTGTCAGGGTCAGGTTCAGTTTCAGGGTGAGGGTCAGGGTCAAGGTCAGGGTCAGGGTCAGGGTCAAGGTCAAGGTCAAGGTCAAGGTCAAAGTCAAGGTCAAGGTCAAATTGAGGGATAGTGTCAGTGTCCAGGTCAGGGTCAGGGTTAGGTTCAGGTTCAAGTTCAGGGTCATGGTCAGGCTCAGACTTAGGGTCAAGGTCAAGATCATGGTCCGGGTCAAGGTCAATGTCAGGGTCAGGGACAAGGTCAAGGTCAAGGTCAGGTTCAGGGTCAGGTTGAGGGTCAGGGTCAAGGTCAAGGTCAAGGTCAGGGTCAATGTCAGGGACAGGGTCAGGGTCAGGGTCAGACTTTGGGTCAGGGTGAATATCAAGGTCAGGGTCAACGTCAAGGTCAGGGTCAGGATCAGGGTGAATGTCAGTGTCAGGGTCAAGGTCAAGTTCAGGGTCAGGGTCAAGGTCAAGGTCATTGTCAGAGTCAGTGTCAGGTTTAGGGTAAGGGTCAGCGTCAGGGTCAAGGTCAAGGTCAAGGTCAGGGTCAGGGTCATTGTCAGGGTGAGGGTCAAGGCCAAGGGCCGGGTCAGGGTCAGGTTCAGGGTCAGTTTTAGGGTGAGGGTCAGGGGCAATTTTAGGGTCAGGGTTAGGTTTAGGGTGAGGGTCAGGGTCATGTTCAAGTTCAAGGTCAGGGTCATGTTCAAGTTCAAGGTCAGGGTCAGGGTCAGGGTCAGGGTGATGGTCAGGGTCAAGTTCAAGGTCAAGTTCAGGGTCAATGTCAATGTCAAGGTCAGGGTCAGGGTGATGGTCAGGGTCAAGTTCAAGGTCAAGTTCAGGGTCAATGTCAATGTCAAGGTCAGGGTCAGGGTCAGGGTCAGGGTCAAGGTCAAGGTAAGGGTCAGGGTCAATGTCATTGTCAGAGTCAGTGTCAGGTTTAGGGTGAGGGTCACCGTCAGGGTCAAGGTCAAGGTCAAGGTCAAGGTCAGGGTCAGGGTCATGGTCATTGTCAAGTTCAGTGTCAGGGTCAGTTTTAGTGTGAGGTTCAAGGTCAAGGTCAGGGTCAGGGTCAGGGTCAAGGTCAAGGTCAAGGTCAAGGTCAAGGTCAAGGTCACGGTCAGGGCAGGTTTAGGTTTAGGGACAGTGTCAGGGTCAGGGTTAGTTTCAGGGTTAAGGTCAGGGTCAGGGCTAAGGTCTCGTTCAGTGTCATGGTCACGGTCAGACTTCGGGTCAGGGTCATGGTCAGGGTCAAGGTCAATGTCAGGGTCAAAGTCAGGTTCAGGGTTAGGTTCAGGGTCAGGCTGAGGATTATGGTGAGGGTCAGGGTCAGGGTCAGCATTAGGATCAGGTTTAGGGTCAGGTCAGGGTGAGGTTCAGGCGCCGGGTCAGGGTCAGGGTCATGGTAAGACTTAAAGTCAGGGTCAAGGTCAGGGTCAAGGTCCAGGTCAAGCTCAGTGTCAAGGTCAAGGTCAGGGTCAGGGTGAAGATCAAGGTCAAGTTAATGGTCATTGTCAAGATCCAGGTCAGGGTAAGGGTCAGGGTCAGGGTCACGTTCAAGGTCAAGGTCAAGGTCAAGGTCAGGGTCAGGGTCAGCGTCAGGGTCAGGTTTAGTGTGAGGGGCAGGGTGAGGGTTAGGATCAAGGTGAAGGTCAAGGTCAGGGACAAGGTCAAGGTCAAGATGAGGGATAGTGTCAGTGTCCCGTTCAGGGTCAGGGTTAGGTTCAGGTTCAAGGTCAGGGTCATGGTCAGGGTCAGGGTCAGACTTAGGGTCAAGGTCAAGGTCAAGGTCAGGGTCAAGGTCAAGGTCAGGGTAAGGGACAAGGTCAAGGTCAAGGTCATGGTCAGGGTCAGGGTCAGGGTCAAGATCAAGATGAAGGGCAGGGTCAGCGTCTTGGTCAGAGTCAGGTCAGGTGCAGGAGCAGTGTCAGGGTCAGGGTCAAGGTCAAGATCAGGGTCAGGGTCAGGGTCAGGGTTAGGTTTAGGGTGAGGGTCAAGACAAAGGTCAGGGTCATGGTCAGGATCAGGGTCAGACTTAGGGTCAAGGTCAAGGTCAAGGTCAGGGTCAAGGTCAAGGTCAGGGTAAGGGACAAGGTCAAGGTCACGGTCAAGGTCAGGGTCAATGTCAAGGTCAAGGTCAGGGTCAGGGTCAAGGTCAAGTTCAGTGTCAGGGTCAAGGTCAAGGTCATTGTCAGAGTCAGTGTCAGATTTAGGGTGAGGGTCAGCATCAGGGTCAAGGTCAAGGTCCGGGTCAGGGTCAGGGTCAGTTTTAGGGTGAGGTTCAGGGTCAAGGTCAGGGTCAGGGTCAGGGTCAAGGTCACGTTCAGTGTCACGGTCACGGTCAGACTTCGGGTCAGGGTCAAGGTCAGGGTCAGGGTCAAGTTCAAGGTCAAGCTCAGGGTGAGGGTCAGGTCAAGGTCAAGGTCAAGGTCAGGGTCAGGGTTAGGTTTAGGGTGAGGGTGAGGTTCAGGTTCAGGGTCAGGGTCAGATTTAGGCTGAGGGTCAGGGTCAGGGTCAAGTTCAAATTAAAGTTCAAGTTCAAGGTAAGGGTCAGGCTCAAGTTCAAGGTCAGGGTCAGGGTCAAGGTCAAGGTCAGGGTCAGGGTCAGGTTTAGGGTTAGGGTCAGTGTCAGGGTCAGGGTCAGTTTCAGGGTCAAGGTCAGGGTCAGGGTCAGGGTCAAGGTCACGTTCAGTGTCACGGTCAGACTTAGGGTCAGGGTCAAGATCAGGGACAAGGTCAATGTCAGGGTCAAAGTCAGGTTCAGGGTCAGGCTGACGATTATGGTGAGGGTCAGGGTTAGGGTCAGGGTCAGCATTAGGACCAGGGTTAGGATTAGGTCAGGGTCACGGTCAGGGTGAGGGTCAGGTGCCGGGTCAGGGTCAGGATCACGGTAAGGCATAAAGTCAGGGTCAGGGTCAGGGTCAGGGTAAGGGTCAGGGTCAGGGTCAAGTTCAAGGTCAAGGTCAAGGTCAGGGTCATGGTCAAGGTCAAGGCCAGGGTCAGCGTCAGGGTCAGGTTTAGTGTGAGGGGCAGGGTTAGGTTCAAGTTCAAGGTCAGGGTCATGGTCAGGGTAAGGGTCAGGTTCAAGTTCAAGGTCAGGGTCAGGGTCAGGTTTAGGGTGAGTGTCTGGTTGAGGGTCAGGGTCAAGGTCAAGGTCAGGGTCAGGGTCAGGTTTAGGGTGAGTGTCAGGTTGAGGGTCAGGGTCAAGGTCAAGGTCAGGGTCAGGGTCAGGGTCAAGGTCAAGGTCAAGGTGAGGGGTAGGGTCAAGGTCAAGGTCAAGGTGAGGGGTAGGGTCAGCGTCTTGGTCAGGGTCAGGGTCAGGGTCAGGGTAAGGGTCAGGGTCAGGGTCAAGTTCAAGGTCAAGGTCAAGGTCAGGGTCATGGTCAAGGTCAAGGCCAGGGTCAGCGTCAGGGTCAGGTTTAGTGTGAGGGGCAGGGTTAGGTTCAGGTTCAAGGTCAGGGTCATGGTCAGGGTAAGGGTCAGGTTCAAGTTCAAGGTCAGGGTCAGGGTCAGGTTTAGGGTGAGTGTCTGGTTGAGGGTCAGGGTCAAGGTCAAGGTCAGGGTCAGGGTCAGGTTTAGGGTGAGTGTCAGGTTGAGGGTCAGGGTCAAGGTCAAGGTCAGGGTCAGGGTCAGGGTCAAGGTCAAGGTCAAGGTGAGGGGTAGGGTCAAGGTCAAGGTCAAGGTGAGGGGTAGGGTCAGCGTCTTGGTCAGGGTCAGGTCAGGTGCAGGGTCAGTGTCAGGGTCAGGGTCAAGGTCAAGGTAGAGTGAGGGTCAAGGTCAAGTTCAAGTTCAGGGTCAATGTCAAGGTTAATGTCAGGGTCAGGGTCAAGGTCAAGGTCAGGGTCAGGTTTAGGGTGAGTGTCAGGGTGAGGGTCAGGGTAAAGGTCAAGATCAGGGTCAGGGACAAGTTCAAGGTCAAGCACAGGGTGAGGGTCAGGGTCAAGGTCAAGGTCAGGGTCAAGCTCAAAGTCAAGGTCAGGGTCAGGGTCAAAGTCAAGTTCAGGGTCAGGGTCAAGGTGAAGGTTATTGTCAGAGTCCGTGTCAGGTTTAAGGTGAGGGTCAGCGTGAGGGTCAAGGTCAAGGTCAATGTCAGGGTCAGGGTCAGGGTCATTGACAGGGTGAGGTTCAAGGCCAAGGTCCGGGTCAGGGTCAGGTTCAGTTTTAGGGTGAGGGTCAGGGTCAAGGTCAGGGTCAGGGTCAGGGTTAGGTTTAGGGTGAGGGTCAGGGTCAGGGTCAAGGGCAAGGTAAGGGTAAGGCTCAAGTTCAAGGTCAGGGTCAGGCTCAAGGTCAAGGTCAGGGGCAGGGACAAGTTCAAGGTCAAGCTCAGGGTGCGGGTCAGGGTCAAGGTCAAGGTCAAGGTGAGGTTCAATGTCAAGGTCAAGGTCAGGGTCAGGGTCAATGTCAAGGTCAAGGTCAGGGTCAGGGTCAAGGTCAAGTTCTGGGTCAGGGTCAAGGTCAAGGCCAAGGTCCGGGTCAGTGTCAGGGTCAGGTTCAGTTTCAGGGTGAGGGTCAGGGTCAAGGTCAGGGTCAGGGTCAGGGTCAAGGTCAAGGTCAAGGTCAAGGTCAAAGTCAAGGTCAAGGTCAAATTGAGGGATACTGTCAGTGTCCAGGTCAGGGTCAGGGTTAGGTTCAGGTTCAAGTTCAGGGTCATGGTCAGGCTCAGACTTAGGGTCAAGGTCAAGATCATGGTCCGGGTCAAGGTCAATGTCAGGGTCAGGGACAAGGTCAAGGTCAAGGTCAGGTTCAGGGTCAGGTTGAGGGTCAGGGTCAAGGTCAAGGTCAAGGTCAGGGTCAATGTCAGGGACAGGGTCAGGGTCAGGGTCAGACTTTGGGTCAGGGTGAATATCAAGGTCAGGGTCAACGTCAAGGTCAGGGTCAGGATCAGGGTGAATGTCAGTGTCAGGGTCAAGGTCAAGTTCAGGGTCAGGGTCAAGGTCAAGGTCATTGTCAGAGTCAGTGTCAGGTTTAGGGTAAGGGTCAGCGTCAGGGTCAAGGTCAAGGTCAAGGTCAGGGTCAGGGTCATTGTCAGGGTGAGGGTCAAGGCCAAGGGCCGGGTCAGGGTCAGGTTCAGGGTCAGTTTTAGGGTGAGGGTCAGGGGCAATTTTAGGGTCAGGGTTAGGTTTAGGGTGAGGGTCAGGGTCAAGAGCAAGTTCAAGGTCAGGGTCATGTTCAAGTTCAAGGTCAGGGTCAGGGTCAGGGTCAGGGTGATGGTCAGGGTCAAGTTCAAGGTCAAGTTCAGGGTCAATGTCAATGTCAAGGTCAGGGTCAGGGTCAGGGTCAGGGTAAGGGTCAGGGTCAAGGTCAAGGTAAGGGTCAGGGTCAAGGTCAATGTCATTGTCAGAGTCAGGGTCAGGGTCATTGTCAAGTTCAGTGTCAGGGTCAGTTTTAGTGTGAGGTTCAAGGTCAAGGTCAGGGTCAGGGTCAGGGTCATTGTCAAGTTCAGTGTCAGGGTCAGTTTTAGTGTGAGGTTCAAGGTCAAGGTCAGGGTCAGGGTCAGGTTCAAGGTCAAGTTCAAGGTCAAGGTCAAGGTCAAGGTCACGGTCAGGGCAGGTTTAGGTTTAGGGACAGTGTCAGGGTCAGGGTTAGTTTCAGGGTTAAGGTCAGGGTCAGGGCTAAGGTCTCGTTCAGTGTCATGGTCACGGTCAGACTTCGGGTCAGGGTCAAGGTCAGGGTCAAGGTCAATGTCAGGGTCAAAGTCAGGTTCAGGGTTAGGTTCAGGGTCAGGCTGAGGATTATGGTGAGGATCAGGGTCAGGGTCAGCATTAGGATCAGGTTTAGGGTCAGGTCAGGGTGAGGGTCAGGCGCCGGGTCAGGGTCAGGGTCATGGTAAGACTTAAAGTCAGGGTCAAGGTCAGGGTCAAGGTCCAGGTCAAGCTCAGTGTCAAGGTCAAGGTCAGGGTCAGGGTCAAGGTCAGGGTCAGGGACAAGGTCAAGGTCAAGGTCAGGTTCAGGGTCAGGTTGAGGGTCAGGGTCAAGGTCAAGGTCAAGGTCAGGGTCAATGTCAGGGACAGGGTCAGGGTCAGGGTCAGACTTTGGGTCAGGGTGAATATCAAGGTCAGGGTCAACGTCAAGGTCAGGGTCAGGATCAGGGTGAATGTCAGTGTCAGGGTCAAGGTCAAGTTCAGGGTCAGGGTCAAGGTCAAGGTCATTGTCAGAGTCAGTGTCAGGTTTAGGGTAAGGGTCAGCGTCAAGGTCAAGGTCAAGGTCAGGGTCAGGGTCATTGTCAGGGTGAGGGTCAAGGCCAAGGGCCGGGTCAGGGTCAGGGTCAGGGTCAGTTTTAGGGTGAGGGTCAGGGGCAATTTTAGGGTCAGGGTTAGGTTTAGGGTGAGTGTCAGGGTGAGGGTCAGGGTCAAGATCAAGTTCAAGGTCAGGGTCATGTTCAAGTTCAAGGTCAGGGTCAGGGTCAGGGTCAGGGTGATGGTCAGGGTCAAGTTCAAGGTCAAGTTCAGGGTCAATGTCAATGTCAAGGTCAGGGTCAGGGTCAGGGTCAGGGTCAAGGTCAATGTCATTGTCAGAGTCAGTGTCAGGTTTAGGGTGAGGGTCACCGTCAGGGTCAAGGTCAAGGTCAAGATCAGGGTCAGGGTCAGGGTCATTTTCAAGTTCAGTGTCAGGGTCAGTTTTAGTGTGAGGTTCAAGGTCAAGGTCAGGGTCAGGGTCAGGGTCAAGGTCAAGTTCAAGGTCAAGGTCAAGGTCAAGGTCAAGGTCACGGTCAGGGCAGGTTTAGGTTTAGGGACAGTGTCAGGGTCAGGGTTAGTTTCAGGGTTAAGGTCAGGGTCAGGGCTAAGGTCTCGTTCAGTGTCATGGTCACGGTCAGACTTCGGGTCAGGGTCAAGGTCAGGGTCAAGGTCAATGTCAGGGTCAAAGTCAGGTTCAGGGTTAGGTTCAGGGTCAGGCTGAGGATTATGGTGAGGGTCAGGGTCAGGGTCAGCATTAGGATCAGGTTTAGGGTCAGGTCAGGGTGAGGGTCAGGCGCCGGGTCAGGGTCAGGGTCATGGTAAGACTTAAAGTCAGGGTCAAGGTCAGGGTCAAGGTCCAGGTCAAGCTCAGTGTCAAGGTCAAGGTCAGGGTCAGGGTGAAGATCAAGGTCAAGTTAATGGTCATTGTCAAGATCCAGGTCAGGGTAAGGGTCAGGGTCAGGGTCACGTTCAAGGTCAAGGTCAAGGTCAAGGTCAGGGTCACGGTCAAGGTCAAGGTCAGGGTCAGCGTCAGGGTCAGGTTTAGTGTGAGGGGCAGGGTGAGGGTCAGGATCAAGGTGAAGGTCAAGGTCAGGGACAAGGTCAAGGTCAAGATGAGGGATAGTGTCAGTGTCCCGTTCAGGGTCAGGGTTAGGTTCAGGTTCAAGGTCAGGGTCATGGTCAGGGTCAGGGTCAGACTTAGGGTCAAGGTCAAGGTCAAGGTCAGGGTCAAGGTCAAGGTCAGGGTAAGGGACAAGGTCAAGGTCAAGGTCATGGTCTGGGTCAGGGTCAGGGTCAAGATCAAGATGAAGGGCAGGGTCAGCGTCTTGGTCAGAGTCAGGTCAGGTGCAGGAGCAGTGTCAGGGTCAGGGTCAAGGTCAAGATCAGGGTCAGGGTCAGGGTCAGGGTTAGGTTTAGGGTGAGGGTCAAGACAAAGGTCAGGGTCATGGTCAGGGTCAGGGTCAGACTTAGGGTCAAGGTCAAGGTCAAGGTCAGGGTCAAGGTCAAGGTCAGGGTAAGGGACAAGGTCAAGGTCAAGGTCAGGGTCAATGTCAAGGTCAAGGTCAGGGTCAGGGTCAAGGTCAAGTTCAGTGTCAGGGTCAAGGTCAAGGTCATTGTCAGAGTCAGTGTCAGATTTAGGGTGAGGGTCAGCATCAGGGTCAAGGTCAAGGTCAGGGTCAGGGTCAGGGTCATTGTCAAGTTCAGTGTCAGGGTCATTGTCAGGGTGAGGGTCAAGGCCAAGGTCCGGATCAGGGTCAGGGTCAGTTTTAGGGTGAGGTTCAGGGTCAAGGTCAGGGTCAGGGTCAGGGTCAAGGTCACGTTCAGTGTCACGGTCACGGTCAGACTTCAGGTCAGGGTCAAGGTCAGGGTCAAGGTCAATGTCAGGGTCAAAGTCAGGTTCAGGGTTAGGTTCAGGGTCAGGCTGAGGATTATGGTGAGGGTCCGGGTCAGGGTCAGCATTAGGATCAGGGTTAGGGTCAGGTCAGGGTGAGGGTCAGGTGCCGGGTCAGTTTCAGGGTCACGGTAAGACTTAAAGTCAGGGTCAAGGTCAGGGTCAAGGTCCAGGTCAAGCTCAGTGTCAAGGTCAAGGTCAGGGTCAGGGTCAAGGTCAGGGTCAGGGTCAAGGTCAAGGTCAAGCTCAGGGTGAGGGTCAGGTCAAGGTCCAGGTCAAGGTCAGGGTCAGGGTTAGGTTTAGGGTGAGGGTGAGGTTCAGGTTCAGGGTCAGGGTCAGGGTCAGATTTAGGCTGAGGGTCAGGGTCAGGGTCAAGGTCAAATTAAAGTTCAAGTTCAAGGTAAGGGTCAGGCTCAAGTTCAAGGTCAGGGTCAGGGTCAAGGTCAAGGTCAGGGTCAGGGTCAGGTTTAGGGTTAGGGTCAGTGTCAGGGTCAGGGTCAGTTTCAGGGTCAAGGTCAGGGTCAGGGTCAGGGTCAAGGTCACGTTCAGTGTCACGGTCAGACTTAGGGTCAGGGTCAAGATCAGGGACAAGGTCAATGTCAGGGTCAAAGTCAGGTTCAGGGTCAGGCTGACGATTATGGTGAGGGTCAGGGTTAGGGTCAGGGTCAGCATTAGGACCAGGGTTAGGATTAGGTCAGGGTCACGGTCAGGGTGAGGGTCAGGTGCCGGGTCAGGGTCAGGATCACGGTAAGGCATAAAGTCAGGGTCAGGGTCAGGGTAAGGGTCAGGGTCAGGGTCAAGTTCAAGGTCAAGGTCAAGGTCAGGGTCATGGTCAAGGTCAAGGCCAGGGTCAGCGTCAGGGTCAGGTTTAGTGTGAGGGGCAGGGTTAGGTTCAGGTTCAAGGTCAGGGTCATGGTCAGGGTAAGGGTCAGGTTCAAGTTCAAGGTCAGGGTCAGGGTCAGGTTTAGGGTGAGTGTCTGGTTGAGGGTCAGGGTCAAGGTCAAGGTCAGGGTCAGGGTCAGGTTTAGGGTGAGTGTCAGGTTGAGGGTCAGGGTCAAGGTCAAGGTCAGGGTCAGGGTCAAGGTCAAGGTCAAGGTGAGGGGTAGGGTCAAGGTCAAGGTCAAGGTGAGGGGTAGGGTCAGCGTCTTGGTCAGGGTCAGGTCAGGTGCAGGGTCAGTGTCAGGGTCAGGGTCAAGGTCAAGGTAGAGTGAGGGTCAAGGTCAAGTTCAAGTTCAGGGTCAATGTCAAGGTTAATGTCAGGGTCAGGGTCAAGGTCAAGGTAAGGGTCAGGGTCAAGGTCAAGGTCAGGGTCAGTATAAGGGTCAAGCTCAGGGTGAGGGTGAGGGTGAGGGTCAGGGTCAAGATCAAGGTCAGGGTCAGGTTCAAGTTCAAGGTCAGGGTCAGGGTCAGGTTTAGGGTGAGTGTCAGGCTGAGGGTCAGGGTAAAGGTCAAGATCAGGGTCAGGGACAAGTTCAAGGTCAAGCACAGGGTGAGGGTCAGGGTCAAGGTCAAGGTCAGGGTCAAGCTCAAAGTTAAGGTCAGGGTCAGGGTCAAGGTCAAGTTCAGGGTCAGGGTCAAGGTGAAGGTTATTGTCAGAGTCCGTGTCAGGTTTAAGGTGAGGGTCAGCGTGAGGGTCAAGGTCAAGGTCAATGTCAGGGTCAGGGTCAGGGTCATTGACAGGGTGAGGTTCAAGGCCAAGGTCCGGGTCAGGGTCAGGTTCAGTTTTAGGGTGAGGGTCAGGGTCAAGGTCAGGGTCAGGGTCAGGGTTAGGTTTAGGGTGAGGGTCAGGGTCAGGGTCAGGGTCAAGGGCAAGGTAAGGGTAAGGCTCAAGTTCAAGGTCAGGGTCAGGCTCAAGGTCAAGGTCAGGGGCAGGGACAAGTTCAAGGTCAAGGTCAGGGTCAGGGTCAAGGTCAAGTTCTGGGTCAGGGTCAAGGTCAAGGTCATTGTCAGAGTCAGTGTCAAGTTTAGGGTGAGGGTCAGGGTCAGGGTCAAGGTCAAGGCCAAGGTCCGGGTCAGTGTCAGGGTCAGGTTCAGTTTCAGGGTGAGGGTCAGGGTCAAGGTCAGGGTCAGGGTCAGGGTCAAGGTCAAGGTCAAGGTCAAGGTCAAAGTCAAGGTCAAGGTCAAATTGAGGGATAGTGTCAGTGTCCAGGTCAGGGTCAGGGTTAGGTTCAGGTTCAAGTTCAGGGTCATGGTCAGGCTCAGACTTAGGGTCAAGGTCAAGATCATGGTCCGGGTCAAGGTCAATGTCAGGGTCAGGGACAAGGTCAAGGTCAAGGTCAGGTTCAGGGTCAGGTTGAGGGTCAGGGTCAAGGTCAAGGTCAAGGTCAGGGTCAATGTCAGGGACAGGGTCAGGGTCAGGGTCAGACTTTGGGTCAGGGTGAATATCAAGGTCAGGGTCAACGTCAAGGTCAGGGTCAGGATCAGGGTGAATGTCAGTGTCAGGGTCAAGGTCAAGTTCAGGGTCAGGGTCAAGGTCAAGGTCATTGTCAGAGTCAGTGTCAGGTTTAGGGTAAGGGTCAGCGTCAGGGTCAAGGTCAAGGTCAAGGTCAGGGTCAGGGTCATTGTCAGGGTGAGGGTCAAGGCCAAGGGCCGGGTCAGGGTCAGGTTCAGGGTCAGTTTTAGGGTGAGGGTCAGGGGCAATTTTAGGGTCAGGGTTAGGTTTAGGGTGAGGGTCAGGGTCAAGATCAAGGTCACGCTCAGGGTGAGGGTCAGGGTCAAGGTCAAGATCAAGGTCAAGGTCAGGGTCAGGGTTAGGTTCAGGGTGAGGTTCAGGGTCAGGGTCAAGGTCAAGTTAAAGTTCAAGTTCAAGGTAAGGTTCAGGCTCAAGTTGAAGGTCAGGGTCAGGGTCAAGTTCAAGGTCAAGTTCAGGTTCAAGGTCAGGGTCAGGTTCAGGGTGAGGGTCAGGGTCAGGGTCAAGGTCAAGTTCAAGGTCAATTTCGGGGTCAGGGTCAAGGTCAAGGTCAGGTTCAGTATCAGGGTCAGGGTCAGGGTGCGAGTGAGGGTCAGGGTCAAGATCAAGGTCAAGGTCAGGGTCAGGTTGAAGTTCAAGGTCAGGGTCAGGGTCAGGGTCAGGTTTAGGGTGAGTGTCAGGTTGAAGTTCAAGGTCAAGGTCATTGTCAGAGTCAGTGTCAGATTTAGGGTGAGGGTCAGCATCAGGGTCAAGGTCAGGGTCAGCGTCAGTGTCAAGGTCAAGCTCAAGGTGAGGGGTAGGGTCAGCGTCTTGGTCAGGGCCAGGTCAGGTGCAGGGTCAGTGTCAGGGTCAGGGTCAAGGTCAAGGTCGGGTCAAGGTCAACATCAGGGAAAGGGACAGGGTCAATGTCAAGGACAGGGTCATGGTCATGGTCAGGGTCAGGGTCAAGGTCAAGGTCAAGTTCAAGTTAAGGGTCAATGTCAAGGTCAGGGTCAGGGTCAAGGTCAAGTTCAAGGTCAATTTCGGGGTTAGGGTCAAGGTCAAGGTCAGGTTCAGTATCAGGGTCAGGGTCAGGGTGCGAGTGAGGGTCAGGGTCAGGGTCAAGATCAAGGTCAAGGTCAGGGTCAGGTTGAAGTTCAAGGTCAGGGTCAGGGTCAGGGTCAAAGTCAAGTTCAAGGTGAGGGTTAGGGTCAGCGTCTTGGTCAGGGCCAGGTCAGGTGCAGGGTCAGTGTCAGGGTCAAGGTCATTGTCAGAGTCAGTGTCAGATTTAGGGTGAGGGTCAGCATCAGGGTCAAGGTCAAGGTCAGGGTCAGGGTCAGGGTCAGGGTCAGGGACAAGTTCAAGGTCAAGCTCAGGGTGACGGTCAGGGTCAAGGTCAAGGTCAAGGTGAGGTTCAATGTCAAGGTCAAGGTCAGGGTCAGGGTCAAGGTCAAGTTCAGTGTCAGGGTCAAGGTCATTGTCAGAGTCAGTGTCAGATTTAGGGTGAGGGTCAGCATCAGGGTCAAGGTCAAGGTCAGGGTCAGGGTCAGGGTCATCGTCAAGTTCAGTGTCAAGGTCATTGTCAGGGTGAGGGTCAAGGCCAAGGTCCGGGTCAGGGTCAGGGTCAGTTTTAGGGTGAGGTTCAGGGTCAAGGTCAGGGTCAGGGTCAGGGTCAAGGTCACGTTCAGTGTCACGGTCACGGTCAGACTTCGGGTCAGGGTCAAGGTCAGGGTCAAGGTCCAGGTCAAGCTCAGTGTCAAGGTCAAGGTCAGGGTCAGGGTCAAGGTCAGGGTCAGGGTCAAGTTCAAGGTCAAGCTCAGGGTGAGGGTCAGGTCAAGGTCAAGGTCAAGGTCAGGGTCAGGGTTAGGTTTAGGGTGAGGGTGAGGTTCAGGTTCAGGGTCAGGGTCAGGGTCAGATTTAGGCTGAGGGTCAGGGTCAGGGTCAAGGTCAAATTAAAGTTCAAGTTCAAGGTAAGGGTCAGGCTCAAGTTCAAGGTCAGGGTCAGGGTCAAGGTCAAGGTCAGGGTCAGGGTCAGGTTTAGGGTTAGGGTCAGTGTCAGGGTCAGGGTCAGTTTCAGGGTCAAGGTCAGGGTCAGGGTCAGGGTCAAGGTCACGTTCAGTGTCACGGTCAGACTTAGGGTCAGGGTCAAGATCAGGGACAAGGTCAATGTCAGGGTCAAAGTCAGGTTCAGGGTCAGGCTGACGATTATGGTGAGGGTCAGGGTTAGGGTCAGGGTCAGCATTAGGACCAGGGTTAGGATTAGGTCAGGGTCACGGTCAGGGTGAGGGTCAGGTGCCGGGTCAGGGTCAGGATCACGGTAAGGCATAAAGTCAGGGTCAGGGTCAGGGTAAGGGTCAGGGTCAGGGTCAAGTTCAAGGTCAAGGTCAAGGTCAGGGTCATGGTCAAGGTCAAGGCCAGGGTCAGCGTCAGGGTCAGGTTTAGTGTGAGGGGCAGGGTTAGGTTCAGGTTCAAGGTCAGGGTCATGGTCAGGGTAAGGGTCAGGTTCAAGTTGAAGGTCAGGGTCAGGGTCAGGTTGAAGTTCAAGGTCAGGGTCAGGGTCAGGGTCAAGGTCAAGTTCAAGGTGAGGGGTAGGGTCAGCGTCTTGGTCAGGGCCAGGTCAGGTGCAGGGTCAGTGTCAGGGTCAGGGTCAAGGTAAACGTCAGCGAAAGGGACAGGGTCAAGGTCAAGGACAGGGTCATGGTCAGGGTCAGGGTCAGGGACAAGTTCAAGGTCAAGCTCAGGGTGACGGTCAGGGTCAAGGTCAAGGTCAGAGTCAATGTCAAGGTCAATGTCAGGGTCACGGTCAAGGTCAAGTTCAGGGTCAGGGTCAAGGTCAAGGTCATTGTCAGAGTCAGTGTCAGGTTTAGGTTGAGGGTCAGCATCAGGGTCAAGGTCAAGGTCAGGGTCAGGGTCAGGGTCATTGTCAAGTTCAGTGTCAGGGTCATTGTCAGGGTGAGGGTCAAGGCCAAGGTCCGGGTCAGGGTCAGGGTCAGTTTTAGGGTGAGGTTCAGGGTCAAGGTCAGGGTCAGGGTCAGGGTCAAGGTCAGGGTCAAGGTCAATGTCAGGGTCAAAGTCAGGTTCAGGGTTAGGTTCAGGGTCAGGCTGAGGATTATGGTGAGGGTCAGGGTTAGGGTTAGGGTCAGCATTAGGACCAGGGTTAGGGTTAGGTCAGGGTCATGGTCAGGGTGAGGGTCAGGTGCCGGGTCAGGGTCACGGTAAGACATAAAGTCAGGGTCAGGGTCATTGTCAAGGTCAAGGTCAGGGTCAGGGTCAGGGTCAGGGTCAAGTTCAAGGTCAAGGTCAAGGCCAGGGTCAGCGTCAGGGTCAGGTTTAGTGTGAGGGGCAGGGTTAGGTTCAGGTTCAAGGTCAGGGTCATGGTCAGGGTCAGGGTCAGACTTAGTGTCAAGGTCAAGGTCAAGGTCCCGGTCAAGGTCAAGGTCAGGGTAAGGGTCAAGGTCAAGGTCAAGGTCAGGGTCAGGTTCAAGTTCAAGGTCAAGGTCAGGGTCAGGTTTAGGGTGAGTATCAGGTTGAGGGTCAGGGTCAAGGTCAAGGTCAGGGTCAGGGTGAGGGTCAGGGTCAAGGTCAAGGTTAGAGTTAGGGTCAAGGTCAAGGTCAAGGTGAGGGGTAGGGTCAGCGTCTTGGTCAGGGTCAGGTCAGGTGCAGGGTCAGGGTCAGGGTCAGGGTCAAGGTCAAGGCCAAGGTCAGGGTCATGGTCAGGGTCAGGGTCAGGGACAAGTTCAAGGTCAAGCTCAGGTTGAGGGTCAGGGTCAAGGTCAAGATCAAGGTCAAGGTCAGGGTCAATGTCAAATTCAAGGTCAGGGTCAGGGTCAAGGTCAAGTTCAGAGTCAGGGTCAAGGTCAAGGTCATTGTCAGAGTTAGTGTCAGGTTTAGGGTGAGGGTCAGCATCAGGGTCAAGGTCAAGGTCAAGGTCAGGGTCAAGGTCAGGGTCATTGTCAAATTTAGTGTAAGGGTCATTGTCAGGGTGAGGGTAAAGGCCAAGGTTCGGGTCAGGGTCAGGGTCAAGGTCAAGGTCAAGGTCAAGGTCAAGGTCAGGGTCAGGGTTAGGTTTAGGGTGAGGGTCAGGGTCAGGGTCAAGGTCAAGTTAAAGTTCACGTTCGAGGTAAGGTTCAGGCTCAAGTTGAAGGTCAGGGTCAGGGTCAAGTTCAAGGTCAGGGTCAGGGTCAAGGTCAGGGTCAGGGTCAGGGTCAAGGTCAGGGTCAGGGTCAGGTTCAAGGTTAAGGTCAAGATGAGGGTTAGTGTCAGTGTCCCGTTCAGGGTCAAGGTTAGGTTCAGGTTCAAGGTCAGGGTCATGGTCAGGGTAAGTGTCAGACTTAGGGTCAAGGTCAAAGTCAAGGTCCGGGTCAAGTTCAAGGTCAGGGTAAGGGACAATGTCAAGGTCAAGGTGAGGGTCAGGGTCAAGGTCAAGGTCAATTTAAAGTTCAGGGTCAATGTCAAGGTCAAGGTCAGGGTCTGGGTCAAGGTCAAGGTAAGGGTCAGGGTCAAGGTCAAGGTCAGGGTCAGGGTCAGGGTCAAGGTCAAGTTCAAGGTCAATTTCGGGGTCAGGGTCAAGGTCAAGGTCAAGGTCAGGTTCAGTATCAGGGTCAGGGTCAGGGTGAGGGTGAGGGTGAGGGTCAGGGTCAAGGTCAAGGTCAGGGTCAGGTTCAAGTTCAAGGTCAGGTTCAGGGTCAGGTTTAGGGTGAGTGTCAGGGTGAGGGTCAGTGTCAAGGTCAAGGTCAGGGTCAGGGTCAAGGTCAAGGTGAAGGGTAGGGTCAAGGTCAACGTCAAGGTGAGGGGTAGGGTCAGCGTCTTGGTCAGGGTCATGTCAGGTGCAGGGTCAGTGTCAGGGTCAGCGTCAAGGTCAAGTTCAAGGTCAGGGTCCAGGTCAAGGCCAGGGTCAGGGACAAGGTCAAGGTCAAGGTCAGGGTCATAGTAAGGGTGAGGGTCAGGGTCAAGGTCAAGGTCAAATTCAATTTAAGGGTCAATGTCAAAGTCAAGATCAGGGTCAGGGTCAAGGTCAAGTTCAGTGTCAGGGTCAAGTTCAAGGTCAGAGTCAGGGTCAGGTTTAGGGTGAGTGTCAGGGTCTGGGTCAAAGTCAAGTTAAAGTTCAAGTTCAAGGTAAGGTTCAGGCTCAAGTTGAAGGTCAGGGTCAGGGTCAAGTTCAAGGTCAGGGTCAGGGTCAAGGTCAGGGTCAGGGTCAGGGTCAAGGTCAGGGTCAGGGTCAGGTTCAAGGTTAAGTTCAAGATGAGGGATAGTGTCAGTGTCCCGTTCAGGGTCAGGGTTAGGTTCAGGTTCAAGTTCAGGGTCATGGTCAGGGTCAGGGTCAGACTTAGGGTCAAGGTCAAAATCAAGGGCAGGGTCAAGGTCAAGGTCAGGGTAAGGGACAAGGTCAAGGTCAACGTCAGGGTCATGGTCAGGGTGAGGGTCAGGGTCAATGTCAAAGTCAAGATCAGGGTCAGGGTCATGGTCAAGTTCAGGGTCAGGGTCAAGTTCAAGGTCAGAGTCAGGTCAGGTGCAGGATCAGTGTCATGGTCAGGGTCAAGGTCAACATCAGGGTAAGGGACAGGGTCAAGACAAAGGTCAGGGTCATGGTCAGGGTCAGGGTCAGACTTAGGGTCAGGGTCAAGGTCAGGGTCCAGGTCAAGGTCAGGGTCAGGGACAATGTCAAGATCAAGCTCAGGGTGAGGGTCAAGGTCAAGGTCAAGGTCATGGTCAATGTAAAGGTCAAGGTCAGGGTCATGGTCAAGGTCAAGTTCAGGGTGAGGGTCAAGGTCATTGTCAGAGTCATTGTCAGGTTTAGAGTGAGGGTCAGCGTCAGGGTCAAGGTCAAGGTCAATGTCAGGGTCAGGGTCAAGGTCAAGTTCAAGGTCAATTTCGGGGTCAGGTTCAAGGTCAAGGTCAGGTTCAGTATCAGCGTCAGGGTCAGGGTGCGAGTGAGGGTCAGGGTCAGGGTCAAGATCAAGGTCAAGGTCAGGGTCAGGGTCAAGGTCAAGTTCAAGGTGAGGGGTAGGGTCAGCGTCTTGGTCAGGGCCAGGTCAGGTGCAGGGTCAGTGTCAGGGTCAGGGACAAGTTCAAGGTCAAGCTCAGGGTCAAGGTCAAGATCAAGGTCAAGGTCAGGGTCAATGTTAAGGTCAAGATCAGGGTCAGGGTCAAGGTCAAGTTCAGAGTCAGGGTCAAGGTCAAGGTCATTGTCAGAGTCAGTGTCAGGTTTAGGGTGAGGGTCAGCATCAGGGTCAAGGTCAAGGTCAAGGTCAGGGTCAGGGTCAGGGTCATTGTCAGGTTCAGTGTCAGGGTCATTGTCAGGGTGAGGGTCAAGGCCAAGGTCCCGGTCAGTGTCAGGGTCAGTTTTAGGTTGTGGTTCAGGGTCAGGGTCAGGTTCAGGGTCAGGGTCAAGGTCAGGGTCAAGGTCAAGGTCATTGTCAGAGTCAGTGTCAGGTTTAGGGTGAGGGTCAGCATCAGGGTCAAGGTCAGGGTCAGGGTCAGGGTCAGGGTCATTGTCAAGTTCAGTGTCAGGGTCATTGTCAGGGTGAGGGTCAAGGCCAAGGTCCGGGTCAGGGTCAGGGTCAGTTTTAGGGTGAGGTTCAGGGTCAAGGTCAGGGTCAGGGTCAGGGTCAAGGTCACGTTCAGTGTCACGGTCACGGTCAGACTTCGGGTCAGGGTCAAGGTCAGGGTCAAGGTCAATGTCAGGGTCAAAGTCAGGTTCAGGGTTAGGTTCAGGGTCAGGCTGAGGATTATGGTGAGGGTCAGGGTCAGGGTCAGCATTAGGACCAGGGTTAGGGTCAGGTCAGGGTGAGGGTCAGGTGCCGGGTCAGTTTCAGGGTCACGGTAAGACTTAAAGTCAGGGTCAAGGTCAGGGTCAAGGTCCAGGTCAAGCTCAGTGTCAAGGTCAAGGTCAGGGTCAGGGTCAAGGTCAGGGTCAGGGTCAAGTTCAAGGTCAAGCTCAGGGTGAGGGTCAGGTCAAGGTCCAGGTCAAGGTCAGGGTCAGGGTTAGGTTTAGGGTGAGGGTGAGGTTCAGGTTCAGGGTCAGGGTCAGATTTAGGCTGAGGGTCAGGGTCAGGGTCAAGGTCAAATTAAAGTTCAAGTTCAAGGTAAGGGTCAGGCTCAAGTTCAAGGTCAGGGTCAGGGTCAAGGTCAAGGTCAGGGTCAGGGTCAGGTTTAGGGTTAGGGTCAGTGTCAGGGTCAGGGTCAGTTTCAGGGTCAAGGTCAGGGTCAGGGTCAGGGTCAAGGTCACGTTCAGTGTCACGGTCAGACTTAGGGTCAGGGTCAAGATCAGGGACAAGGTCAATGTCAGGGTTAAAGTCAGGTTCAGGTTTAGGTTCAGGGTCAGGCTGACGATTATGGTGAGGGTCAGGGTTAGGGTCAGGGTCAGCATTAGGACCAGGGTTAGGATTAGGTCAGGGTCACGGTCAGGGTGAGGGTCAGGTGCCGGGTCAGGGTCAGGGTCATTGTCAAGGTCAAGGTCAAGTTCAGGGTCAGGGTCAGGGTCAGGGTCAGGGTGAAGGTAACGTTCAAGGTCAAGGTCAGGGTCAGGGTCACGGTCAAGGTCAAGGCCAGGGTCAGCGTCAGGGTCAGGTTTAGTGTGAGGGGCAGGGTTAGGTTCAGGTTCAAGGTCAGGTTCATGGTCAGGGTCAGGGTCAGACTTAGGGTCAAGGTCAAGGTAAAGGTCCGGGTCAAGGTCAAGGTCAGGGTCAGGGTCAGGGTGAGGGTCAAGGTCAAGTTCAAGTCCAGGGTCATTGTCAAGTTTGATGTCAGGGTCAAGGTCAAGGTAAGGGTCAGGGTCAAGGTGAAGTTCAAGGTCAATTTCAGGGTCAGTGTGAAGGTCAAGGTCAGGTTCAGTATAAGGGTCAGGGTCAGGGTGAGGGTGAGGGTCAGGGTCAAGATCAAGGTCAGGGTCAGGTTCAAGTTCAAGGTCAGGGTCAGGGTCAGGTTTAGGGTGAGTGTCAGGGTGAGGGTCAGGGTAAAGGTCAAGGTCAGGGTCAGGGACAAGTTCAAGGTCAAGCACATGGTGAGGGTCAGGGTCAAGGTCAAGTTTAGGGTCAGGGTCAAGGTCAAGGTCATTTTCAGAGTCCGTGTCAGGTTTAAGGTGAGGGTCAGCGTCAGGGTCAAGGTCAAGGTCAAGGTCAGGGTCAGGGTCAGGGTCATTGACAGGGTGAGGTTCAAGGCCAAGGTCCGGGTCCGGGATTGGTTTAGGGTGAGGGTCAGGGTCAGGGTCAAGGGCAAGGTAAGGGTCAGGCTCAAGTTCAAGGTCAGGGTCAGGCTCAAGGTCAAGGTCAATGTCAGGGAAAAGTTCAAGGTCAAGCTCAGGGTGCGGGTCAGTGTCAAGGTCAAGGTCAAGGTCAAGGTCAGGTTCAATGTCAAAGATAAGGTCAGGGTCAGGGTCAAGGTCAAGTTCAGGGTAAGGGTCAAGTTCAAGGTCATTGTCAGAGTCAGTGTCAAGTTTAGGGTGAGGGTGAGGGTCAGGGTCAAGGTCAAGGTCAAGGTCAGGGTCAGGGTCAGTGTCAGGGTCATTGTCAAGTTCAGTGTCAGGGTCATTGTCAGGGTGAGGGTCAAGGCCAAGGGCCGGGTCAGGGTCAGGGTCAGGGTCCGTTTTAGGGTGAGGGTCAGGGTCAAGGTCAGGGTCAGGGTCAAGGTCAAGGTCAAGGCCAAGGTGAGGGATAGTGTCAGTGTCCCGGTCAGTGTCAGGGTTAGGTTCAGGTTCATGTTCAGGGTCATGGTCAAGGTCAAGGTCCGGGTCAAGGTCAAGGTCAAGGTCAGAGACAGGTTCAAGTTCAAGGTCAGGGTCAGGGTCAGAGTCAGGTCAGACTTAGGGTCAGGGTTAAGGTCAAGGTCAAGCTCAGGTTGAGGGTTAGGGTCAAGGTCAAGTTTAAGTTCAGGGTCCATGTCAATGTCAAGGTCAGGGTCAGGGTCAAGGTCAAGTTCAGGGTCAGGGTCATTGTCGGGGTGAGGGTCAAGGCCAAGTTTCGGGTTAGGGTCAGGGTCAGTTTTAGGTTGAGGGTCAGGGTCAAGTTCAGGGTCAGGGTCAAGTTCAAGGTCAGAGTCAAGTTCAGGGTGAGTGTCAGTTTTAGTGTTAAGGTCACGGTCAGGTTTAGGGTGAGCGTCAGGTTCAGTTCTAGGGTCAGGGTCAGGTTTAGGGTGAGTGTCAGGGTGAGGGTCAGGGTCAAGATCAAGTTCAAGGTCAGGGTCAGGTTCAAGTTCAAGGTCAGGGTCAGGGTCAGGGTAAGGGTCAGGGTCAAGGGCAGGTTAAAGATCAAGGTCAAGGTCAGGGTCAGGGTCAAGGTCAAGGTCAGGGTCAAAGTCAGGTTCAGGGTAGGGTTTGGATTAGAGTCAGGGTTAGGGTCAAGTTCAAGTTTACAGTCAGGGTCAGGGTCAGGGTCAGGGTCAGGGTCACGGTCAGACTAAGTGTCAGGGTCAAGGTCTGGGTCAAGTTCAAGGTCAGGGTAAGGTCAAGTTCAAGGTCAGGTTCATTGTCAGGGTCAGTGTCAGGGTCAAGGTCAAGGTCAGGGTCAGGGTCAGGGTCAAGGTCAAGGTCAGGGTCAGTGTCAAGGTAAAGGTCAAGGTCTAGGTCAATGTCAGGGTCAGGGTCAAGGTCAAGATCAAGGTGAATGTCAATTTCGGGGTCAAAGTCAGGTTCATGTTCTGGGTCACGGTCAGGGTCGGGGTCAGGTTCAGGGTCAAGGGCAGGTTAAAGATCAAGGTCAAGGTAACGGTCAGGGTCAAGGTCAAGGTAAGCGTCAAAGTCAGTTTCAGGGTTAGGGTCACGGTGAGTGTGAGGATTAGGGTCAGGGTCAGGGTTAGGGTCAGGGTCAGGATTATAGTCAGGGTTAGGGTCAAGGTCAGGGTCACAGTAAGCGTCAGGGTCAGGTGCAGGGTCAGGGTCACGGTCAGACAGTGTCAAGGTCAAGGTCAAGGTCAAGGTCAGGGTCAGGGTCAGGGTCAAGTACAAGGTCAGGGTCAGGGTCAAGTTCAAGTTCAAGGTCAGGGTCAGGGTCAAGGTCTGGGTCAAGGTCAAGGTGAAGGTCAGGGTCACGGTCAGGGTCAAGGTCAAGGTCAGGGTCAGGGTCAGCGTCATGGTCATGGTCAGACTTAGGGTCAGGGTCAGGGTCAGGGTCAAGTTCAAGGTCAAGCTCAGTGTCAAGGTCAAGGTCAGGGTCAGGGTCAGGGTCAAGGTCAAGGTCAAGTTCAAGGTCAGTGTCAAGGTCAGCGTCAAGCTCAGTGTCAAGTTCAAGGTCAGAATCACGGTCAAGGTCAAGGTCAGGATCAGGGTCAGTTTCAGGGTCACGGTCAGGGTCAGGGTCAGGGTCAAGGGCAGGTTAAAGGTCAAGGTCAAGGTAAGGGTCAGGGTCAAGGTCAAGGTCAGGGTCAAAGTCAGGTTCAGGGTTAGGGTCAGGGTCAGGATTAGAGTCAGGGTTAGGGTCAAGTTCAGGTTCACAGTCAGGGTCAGGATTAGAGTCAGGGTTAGGGTCAAGTTCAGGTTCACAGTCAGGGTCAGGGTCAGGTGCAGGGTCAGGGTCAGAGTCAAGTTCAATGTCAGGTTCAGGGTCAGGGTCAAGGTCAAGGTCAGGGTCAGGGTCAGGGTCAAGTTCAAGGTCAGGGTCAAGGTCAAGTTCAGTGTCAGGGTCAAGGTCAGTGTCAGGGTCAGGGTCAGGGTCAGGGTCAGGTTCAGTTTTAGGGTGAGGGTGAGTGTTAGATTTAGGGTCAAAGTCAACGTCAAGAGCAAGGTCAGGGTCAGGCTCAAGGTCAAGGTCAGTGTCAGGGTCAATGTCAGTTTTAGGGTGAGTGTCAGTGTGATTGTCAGGGTCAAGGTCAAGGTCAAGGTCAGGGTCAAGTTCAGGGCCAATACAAGGTCAAGGTCAGGTTCAGTGTCAAGGTTAAGTCAATGTCAGGTTCAAGGTCAAGATCAAGTTCAGGGTCAGTGTCAAGGTCAAGGTCAAGGTCAACGTCAGGGTCAATGTCAGTGTCAAGCTCAGTGTCAAGGTCAAGGTCAGGGTCATGGTCAAGGTCAAGGTCAGGGTCAGGGTCATTGTCAAGGTCAAGGTCAGGATCAGGGTCAGGTTCAGGTTCAGGGTCACGGTCAGGGTCAGGGTCAGGGTCAAAGGCAGGTTAAAGATCAAGGTCAAGGTAACGGTCAGGGTCAAGGTCAAGGTAAGCGTCAAAGTCAGTTTCAGGGTTAGGGTCAGGGTAAGGGTGAGGATTAGGGTCAGGGTTAGGGTCAGGGTCAGGATTATAGTCAGGGATAGGGTCAAGGTCAGGGTCACAGTAAGCGTCAGGGTCAGGTGCAGGGTCAGGGTCACGGTCAGACTTAGTGTCAAGGTCAAGGTCAAGGTCAAGGTCAAGGTCAAGGTCACGGTCACGGTCAGGGTCAATTTCAAAGTCAGGGTCAGGGTCAGGGTCAGGGTCAGGGTCAATTTCAAGGTCAGGGTCAGGGTCAGGGTCAGGGTCAATTTCAAGGTCAAGGTCAGGGTCAGGGTCATGGTCAGGGTCAATTTCAAGGTCAAGGTCAGGGTCAGGGTCAAGGTCAAGGTCAGGGTCAGGGTCAAGGTGAAGGTCAAAGTCAGGGTCAGGGTCAAGGTCAAGGTCAGGGTCAGGGTCAGGGTCATGGTCAGACTTAGGGTCAGGGTCAGGGTCAGTGTCAGGTTTAGGGTCAGGGTTAGGGTCAGGGTCAGGGTTAGGTTTAGGTTCATGGTCAACTTCAGGGTCAGGGCCAATGTGATGATCAGGGTCAGGGTTAGGATTAGGGCCAGGGTCAGGGTCAGACTTAGGGTTAGGTTCAGGGTCAGGTTTAGGGTCAGGGTCAGCTTCAGGGTCAGGGTTAGACTTATGGTTAGGGTCAGGGTTATTGTCAGGGTCATGGTCAGGGTTAGTGTCAGGGTCAGTGTCAGGGTAAGAGTCAGAGTCCCAGTCAGGGTTACGGTCAGGGTCAGGGTTAGGGTCAGGTTTAGGGTTAGAGTCAGGGTTAGGGTCAGGGTAAGGGTCAGGGTTAGGGTCAGGGTGAAGTTCAGGGTCAGGTTCAGGGTCAGGGTCAGGGTTAGGGTCAGGTTCAGATTCAGGGTCAGGGTCAGGGTCAGGGTTAGTGTCAGGGTCAGGATCAAGATCAGGTTAAGGGTCATGGTCAGGGTCATGGTCAGGGTCAGGGTACGGGTCAGGTTTAGGGTCAGGGTCAGGGTCATCATCAGGGTTAGCATTAGTGTTAGGGTCAGGGTCAGGTTCAGGGTCAGGGTCAGGGTCAGGTTCAGGGTCAGGGTTAGGGTCAGGTTCAGACTTAGGGTTAGGGTCAGGTTCAGACTTAGGGTTAGGCTCAGGGTCAGTGTCATGGTTAGGGTCAGGGTCAGGGTCAGGTTTAGGATCAGGTTTAGGGTCAGGGTCAGGATCAGGTTTAGGGTCAGGGTCAGACTTAGGGTTAGTGTCAGCGTCAGGGTCAGGGTCAGGTTTAGGGTCAGGGTCAGGGTTAGGTTCAGGGTCAGGGTCAGTGTCAGTGTCAGGGTCAGGTTCAGGGCTAGGGTCAGGGTCAGGGTTAGGGTCGAGGTCGCAGGTTCGATTCCCCATACCGGCCAAAAAACCCCGGGTCGGGTCGGGTCCCCAGGTGGCGTCACAGGGTAATGTCTGGACTCTGGCACCCGAGGTTGCAGGTTCGATTCCCCATACAGGCCAAGAAACCCTGGGTCGGGTCGGGTCCCCAGGTGCCGTCACAGGGTAATGTCTGGACTCTGGCACCCAAGGTCGCAGGTTCGATTCCCCATACCAGCCAAAAAACCCCGCGTCGGATCGGGTCCCCGAGTGTCGTCACAGGGTCATGTCTGGACTCTAGCACACGAGGGACCACCGACATACTCATAGCATCATCACACCATCACAACATCATCATCGCAGCATCATCAAAGAATCATGACTGCATCATCACAGCATCATTACAGCATCATCGCATCGTCATCCCTGCATCACCACTGCATCATCACATCATCAAAGCATCATCACAAAATCATCACTGCATCATCACAACATCATTACAGTGTCAGCAAAGCGTTATCAGAGCATCATCACAGCATTCTCACAGCAGCACCACATCATCATCGCGGCGTCATCACTGAATCATCACTGCATCATCACTGCATCATTACAGATTCATCACTGCATCATCAAAACATCATCACAGTGTCATGACAGCATCATCACAAAATCATCACTGCATCATTGCAGGGTCATTACAGCATCATCACAGCGTCATCACTGCGTCATCAAAGCATCATCACAGCATCATCAGATTGTCATCAAAGCATCATTACACTCATGATAGCATCATCACATCATCATGAAAGCATCATCGCAGCATCATCATTGCATCACCTCAGCATCATCACAGCATCATTACTGCATACTCTCTGCATCATCACAGAATTATCTCAACATCATCACAGCATCATTACTGCTTACTCACTGCATCATAACTGCATCATCACATCATCATCACAGCATCATCACTGCATAATGACAGCACCATCACAGCATAATTGCTGAGTCATCACAGCGTCATCACTACATCATCACAGCATCATCACATCATCATCAGAGTCATCATAGCTTCATCACTGCATCATCAATGCGTCATCACATCATCATCACAACATCATAACTGCATTAACACAGCATCATCAGAGCGTCATTACAGCATCATCACAGCATTATCACTGCATCATCACATCGTCATCACTGCATCATCAGAGCGTAATAACAGAATCATTACAGCATCATGACTGCATCATCACATCATCATCATAGCATCATAGCTGCATAATAATAGAGTCATCACAGCATCATCACTACATCATCAAATTCTCATCACTGTATCACCACAGCATCATCATAGCATCATCACTGCATAATCACAGTGTCATAACAGCATCATTACAACACCATGACTACGTCATCACAGCATCACGACAGCGTCATTACAGTGTCATCACAGCATCATCACTGCATTATCACAACATCATCACAACATCATCACTGCGTCATCAGAGCGTCATCACTACATAATCACTTCTTACTCAGTGAATCATCACTGCATCATCACATCATCACAGCATCATCTCAGCATAATCACAGTATCATCACAGCGTCATCACTACATCATCAATGCATCATCACTGCATCATCACAGCATCATCACTGCATCATCACAGCATCATCAGAGCATCATCACAGCATCATCACAACATCATCACAGAGTCATCACAGCATCATCACTGCATAATCACTGCATCATCACAGCATCCTCACAGCATCAATACAGCGTCATCACAACGTCAACAATGCATCATTACAGCATCATCTCAGTATAGTCACAGCATAATCACTGCATAATCACTGCATAATCACTGCATCATCATATCGTCATCACTGCATCATCACTGCATCATCACAGCACCATCACAGCATCATTACTGCAGAATCACTGCATCATCACAGCATCATAGCTGCATAATCACAGCATCATCACATCATCATCGCATAGTCATCACAGCGTCATCACTGCATCATCACAGCACCATCACAGCATCATTACTGCAGAATCACTGCATCATCACAGCATCCTCACAGCAACATCGCAGCATCATCACAGCATCATCGCATCATCATCACAGTGTCATGACAGCATCATCACTGCATAATCACCGCATAATCACAGCATCATCACAGCATAATCACAGTATCATCACAGCGTCATCACATCATCATCTCAGCATCATTACTGCTTACTCACTGCATCATCAGAGCATCATCACATCATCATCACAACATCATCAGTTTCATGTCAGCATCATCACTGCATAATCACTGCATCATCACAGCATCCTCACAGCATCAACACAGCGTCATCACAGCGTCATCAATGCATCATTACAGCATCATCTCAGTATAGTCACAGAATTATTACAGCATAATCACTGCATCATCATATCATCACTGCATCATCATTGCATCATCACTGCATCATCACAGCACCATCACAGCATCATTACTTCAGAATCACTGCATCATCACAGCATCCTCACAGCAACATCGCAGCATCATCACAGCATCATCACACTGTCATGACAGCATCATCACTGCATAATCACTGCATAATCTCCGCATAATCACAGCATCATCACATCATCATCACAATATCATCACAGCGTCATCACTACACATCACTGCATCATCACTACATCATCACAGCATCATCACTTCGTCATCATCAGAGCATCATCACAGCATCATCACTGCATCCTCACTGCATCATGAGTGCATCATCATCACAGCATCATAACTGCATCATCAAAGCATCATCTCGGCATAATCACAATGTCATAAATACATCATCACTCCATCATCACAGCATTATCACATCATCATCACAACGTTTTCAGTGTCATCACAGCATCATAACAACGTCATCAAACTGTCATCACAGCATCATCACCAAATCATCACAGAATCATCACAGCATCACCACTGCATCATCACATCATCATCTCAGCATCATCACAGCATCATTACTGCTTACTCACTGCATCATCACAGCGTCATGACAGTGTCATCACTGCATCATAACATCATAGCTTCATCATCAGAACATTATCACAGCATCATCACTGCATCATCACATCATCATTATAGCATCTTCACTGTCATCAATACATCATCACAGCATCATCACATCATTATCACAGCATCATCAGTGTCATCTCAGCATCATCACTGCATCATGACTGCATCATAGCAGCATAATCACAGCATCATCACAGAATCATCACAGCATCATCATAAGGTCATCACAGCATCATCACTACGTCATCAGATTGTAATCACAGCATCATCACAGTGTCCTCACTGAATCATCACTGCACCATCACTGCAACATCACAGCATCATCTCAGCATCATCATGGCATCATTACTGCATCATCACTGCTTACTCACTGCATCATCACAGCATCATCTCAGCATCATCACAGAATCATTTCTGCATAATCATTGCATTTTCACAGCGTCATCACAGTATCATCACTGCATCATCACAGTGTCATCACAGCATCATCAAAGCATCACGACAGCGTCATCTCACCATCACGACAGCGTCATCAAAGCATCATCACTGCATCATAACAACATCATCTCAGCATCATCACAGAATCATTTCTGCATAATCACTGCATCATCATAGTGTCATCACAGTATATTCACTGCATCATCACATCATCACAGTGTCATCACAGAATCATCACTGAATCATCCAAGCATCATCCAAGCATCATCACAGCACCACCAATGCATCATCACAGTATCATCACTGCATAATCACTGCATCTTCACCAAAACATCACTGCATCAACACTGCATCATTGCTGCATCATCACATCATTGTCACAGTATCATCAAAATATCATCACAGCATCATCACACCATCATAACAACATCATCACAGCGTCATCACAGTATCGTAAATGCATCATCACAGAATCATCACTGAATCATCATAGCATCTTCATATCATCATCACAATATCATCACAGCATCATCACTGCATCATCACAGCATCATCACTGCATAATCACTGCATCATCACCACATCATCACAGCATCATCACTGCATAATCACTGCATCATCACAGCATCATCACATCGTCATCAAAACATCATTACAAGTATCAACACAACATAATCACAGTGTCATCACAGCATCATCATTGCATCCTTACTGCATGATCACAGCATCTCCGCATCGTAATCACATCATCATCACTGACTCCTCACTGAATCATCACTGTACCATCACTGCATCATCAGAGCATAATCTGAGCATAATCTCAGCATAATCACAGCATCATCACAGAATCATCACAGCATCATTACTGCATCATCACAGCATCTTTGCATCGTCATCAGAGCATCACCACTGCATCATCACTACATCATCACATCATCATCACAGCATTTTAGCTACATAATCACAGAATCATCATAGCGTAACGACAGCATCATCACAACATCATTACAGCATCATCACAGCGTCATCGTAACATCATGACTGTATCATCACAGCATCATCACAGCATCATCACTGCATCATCACAGCACAATCACGGCATCATCACGGCATCGTTACAGCATCGTTACAGCATCGTCATATCATCATAACTGCATCATCACAACAACATAACAAAATCATCAAAGCATCGTCACAGCATCATCACCGCGTCATCACAGCGTCATAACTGCATCGTCACTGCATCTAAACTGCATCATCACAGTGTCATCTCAGCATCATCACAGCATCATTACTGCCTAATCATTGCATTATCACAACGTCATCACAGTATCATCAGTGCATCATCACAGCATCATTACTGCATCATCACATCATCATCACAGAATCACGATAGTGTCATCACAGCGTCATCACTGCATCATCACAGCGTCATCTCAGCATCATCAGAGACTCATCACAGCGTCATCACTGCATCAGCACTGCATCACCACAGTATCATCACAGCATCATCACAAAATTATAAGAGCGTCATCACAGCGTTATTACTGCATCATCACAGCATCAATAGAGCATCATCACAGCGTCATCACAGCGTTATCACAGCGTCATCACAGCATCATCACAGCATCACGACATCATCATCACAGCTTCACGACAGTGTCATGAGAGCGTCTTCACAGCATCATCACTACATCATCACAGCATCATCACTGCGTCATCAGAGCATCATCACAAAATCATCACAGCGTCATTACTGCATCATCACTGCATCATCACAGCGTCATCACCGCATCATCACTGCATTGTCACAACATCATGGCGTCATAATAACTGCATCATAACAGCATGATCAAAGCATCATCACAGCGTCATCACAGCGTCATAACTGCATAAACACTGCATCATCAAAGAACCATCACAGCATCATCACAGCGTCATAACAGCATCATCAGAGCATCATCACATCGTCATCACATCGTCATCAAAGAATCTTCACAGCATCATCGCTATGTCATCATAGCATCATCATAATATTATCACAGCTTCATCACAGCGTCATAACAACATCATCACTGCATCATCACAGCATCATCATTATTGCATCATGACTGCATCATTACAGCATCATCAGAGCAGAATCAGTGCGTCGTCACAGCATCATTACTGCATCACCACATCATCACTGTGTTATCGCAGCGTCATCACAGCATCATCACAACATCATCACAGCATCATTGCAGCATCATCACATCATCATCACAGCGTCATCACAACATCATCGTAGCATCATCATGCATCATCACAGCATCATTACTGCATCATCACAGCATCATCACAGCATCATCACTGCATCATCACTGAATAATCACAGCATCATCACTGCATCATCACGGCATCGTTACAGCATCGTCATATCATCATAACTGCATCATCACAACAACATAACAAAATCATCAAAGCATCATCACAGCATCATCACCGCGTCATCACAGCGTCATAACTGCATCGTCACTGCATCTAAACTGCATCATCACAAAATCATCACTGCATCACATCATAATCACAACATCATCAAAGCGTCATCACAGCATCATCACTGCGTTATCACAGCATCATCTCAGCATCATCACAGTATCATTACTGCTTATTTACTGCATCATCACAACATCATCACAGCGTCATTACAGTGTCATAAATGCATCATCACAGTGTCATCAAAGCGTCCTAACTGCATAATCACTGCATCATCGCAGCTTCATCACAGCATCATGACAGCGTCATCACAGCATCAAAAATGCATAATCACTTCATCCTCACATCATCATCATAGCATCATAGCTGCATAATCATAGAGTCATCACAGCATCATCACTACATCATCAAATTGTCATCACTGTATCATCACAGCATCATCATAGCATCATCACTGCATAATCACAGTGTCATAACAGCATCATTACAACACCATGACTACGTCATCACAGCATCACGACAGCGTCATTACAGTGTCATCACAGCATCATCACTGCATTATCACAACATCATCACAACATCATCACTGTGTCATCAGAGCGTCATCACTACATAATCACTTCTTACTCAGTGAATCATCACTGCATCATCACATCATCACAGCATCATCTCAGCATAATCACAGTATCATCACAGCGTCATCACTACATCGTCAATGCATCATCACTGCATCATCACAGCATCATCACAGCATCATCACAGCATCATCAGAGCATCATCACAGCATCATCACAACATCATCACAGAGCCATCACAGCATCATCACTGCATAATCACTGCATCATCACAGCATCCTCACAGCATCAATACAGCATCATCACAACGTCAACAATGCATCATTACAGCATCATCTCAGTATAGTCACAGCATAATCACTGCATAATCACTGCATCACCATATCGTCATCACTGCATCATCACTGCATCATCACAGCACCATCACAGCATCATTACTGCAGAATCACTGCATCATCACAGCATCATAGCTGCATAATCACAGCATCATCACAGCATCCTCACAGCAACATCGCAGCATCATCACAGCATCATCGCATCATCATCACAGTGTCATGACAGCATCATCACTGCATAATCACCGCATAATCACAGCATCATCACAGCATAATCACAGTATCATCACAGCATCATCACTACATCATCACTGCATCATCACAGAATCATCACTGCGTCATCACAGCATCATCTCAGCATAATCACAGCATCATCACATCATCATCTCAGCATCATTACTGCTTACTCACTGCATCATCATAGCATCATCACATCATCATCACAACATCATCAGTTTCATGTCAGCATCATCACTGCATAATCACTGCATCATCACAGCATCCTCACAGCATCATGACAGCGTCATCACAGCATCAAAAATGCATAATCACTTCATCCTCACATCATCATCATAGCATCATAGCTGCATAATCATAGAGTCATCACAGCATCATCACTACATCATCAAATTGTCATCACTGTATCATCACAGCATCATCATAGCATCATCACTGCATAATCACAGTGTCATAACAGCATCATTACAACACCATGACTACGTCATCACAGCATCACGACAGCGTCATTACAGTGTCATCACAGCATCATCACTGCATTATCACAACATCATCACAACATCATCACTGCGTCATCAGAGCGTCATCACTACATAATCACTTCTTACTCAGTGAATCATCACTGCATCATCACATCATCACAGCATCATCTCAGCATAATCACAGTATCATCACAGCGTCATCACTACATCATCAATGCATCATCACTGCATCATCACAGAATCATCACTGCGTCATCACAGCATCATCAGAGCATCATCACAGCATCATCACATCATCATCACAGAATCATCACTGCGTCATCACAGCATCATCAGAGCATCATCACATCATCATCACAACATCATCAGTTTCATGTCAGCATCATCACTGCATCATCACTGCATCATCACAGCATCCTCACAGCATCAACACAGCGTCATCACAGCGTCATCAATGCATCATTACAGCATCATCTCAGTATAGTCACAGAATTATTACAGCATAATCACTGCATCATGATATCATCACTGCATCATCACTGCATCATCACTGCATCATTACTTCAGAATCACTGCATCATCACAGCATCCTCACAGCAACATCGCAGCATCATCACAGCATCATCACACTGTCATGACAGCATCATCACTGCATAATCACTGCATAATCACCGCATAATCACAGCATCATCACAGCATAATCACAGTATCATCACAGCATCATCACTACATCATCACTGCATCATCACAGAATCATCACTGCGTCATCACAGCATCATCTCAGCATAATCACAGCATCATCACATCATCATCTCAGCATCATTACTGCTTACTCACTGCATCATCATAGCATCATCACATCATCATCACAACATCATCAGTTTCATGTCAGCATCATCACTGCATAATCACTGCATCATCACAGCATCCTCACAGCATCATGACAGCGTCATCACAGCATCAAAAATGCATAATCACTTCATCCTCACATCATCATCATAGCATCATAGCTGCATAATCATAGAGTCATCACAGCATCATCACTACATCATCAAATTGTCATCACTGTATCACCACAGCATCATCATAGCATCATCACTGCATAATCACAGTGTCATAACAGCATCATTACAACACCATGACTACGTCATCACAGCATCACGACAGCGTCATTACAGTGTCATCACAGCATCATCACTGCATTATCACAACATCATCACAACATCATCACTGCGTCATCAGAGCGTCATCACTACATAATCACTTCTTACTCAGTGAATCATCACTGCATCATCACATCATCACAGCATCATCTCAGCATAATCACAGTATCATCACAGCGTCATCACTACATCATCAATGCATCATCACTGCATCATCACAGAATCATCACTGCGTCATCACAGCATCATCAGAGCATCATCACAGCATCATCACATCATCATCACAGAATCATCACTGCGTCATCACAGCATCATCAGAGCATCATCACATCATCATCACAACATCATCAGTTTCATGTCAGCATCATCACTGCATCATCACTGCATCATCACAGCATCCTCACAGCATCAACACAGCGTCATCACAGCGTCATCAATGCATCATTACAGCATCATCTCAGTATAGTCACAGAATTATTACAGCATAATCACTGCATCATGATATCATCACTGCATCATCACTGCATCATCACTGCATCATTACTTCAGAATCACTGCATCATCACAGCATCCTCACAGCAACATCGCAGCATCATCACAGCATCATCACACTGTCATGACAGCATCATCACTGCATAATCACTGCATAATCACCGCATAATCACAGCATCATCACAGCATAATCACAGTATCATCACAGCATCATCACTACATCATCACTGCATCATCACAGAATCATCACTGCGTCATCACAGCATCATCTCAGCATAATCACAGCATCATCACATCATCATCTCAGCATCATTACTGCTTACTCACTGCATCATCATAGCATCATCACATCATCATCACAACATCATCAGTTTCATGTCAGCATCATCACTGCATAATCACTGCATCATCACAGCATCCTCACAGCATCATGACAGCGTCATCACAGCATCAAAAATGCATAATCACTTCATCCTCACATCATCATCATAGCATCATAGCTGCATAATCATAGAGTCATCACAGCATCATCACTACATCATCAAATTGTCATCACTGTATCATCACAGCATCATCATAGCATCATCACTGCATAATCACAGTGTCATAACAGCATCATTACAACACCATGACTACGTCATCACAGCATCACGACAGCGTCATTACAGTGTCATCACAGCATCATCACTGCATTATCACAACATCATCACAACATCATCACTGCGTCATCAGAGCGTCATCACTACATAATCACTTCTTACTCAGTGAATCATCACTGCATCATCACATCATCACAGCATCATCTCAGCATAATCACAGTATCATCACAGCGTCATCACTACATCATCAATGCATCATCACTGCATCATCACAGAATCATCACTGCGTCATCACAGCATCATCAGAGCATCATCACAGCATCATCACATCATCATCACAGAATCATCACTGCGTCATCACAGCATCATCAGAGCATCATCACATCATCATCACAACATCATCAGTTTCATGTCAGCATCATCACTGCATCATCACTGCATCATCACAGCATCCTCACAGCATCAACACAGCGTCATCACAGCGTCATCAATGCATCATTACAGCATCATCTCAGTATAGTCACAGAATTATTACAGCATAATCACTGCATCATGATATCATCACTGCATCATCACTGCATCATCACTGCATCATTACTTCAGAATCACTGCATCATCACAGCATCCTCACAGCAACATCGCAGCATCATCACAGCATCATCACACTGTCATGACAGCATCATCACTGCATAATCACTGCATAATCTCCGCATAATCACAGCATCATCACAGAGTCATCACTACACATCACTGCATCATCACAGCATCATCACAGCATCATCACTTCGTCATCATCAGAGCATCATCACAGCATCATCACTGCATCCTCACTGCATCATGAGTGCATCATCATCACAGCATCATAACTGCATCATCAAAGCATCATCTCGGCATAATCACAATGTCATAAATACATCATCACTCCATCATCACAGCATTATCACATCATCATCACAACGTTTTCAGTGTCATCACAGCATCATAACAATGTCATCAAACTGTCATCACAGCATCATCACCAAATCATCACAGAATCATCACAGCATCATTACTGCATCATCACAGCATCTTTGCATCGTCATCAGAGCATCACCACTGCATCATCACATCATCATCTCAGCATCATCACAGCATCATTACTGCTTACTCACTGCATCATCACAGCGTCATGACAGTGTCATCACTGCATCAT
>CAXDIO010000010.1:0-26537 GCA_963989345.1 Clangula hyemalis | reverse complement strand
CCCCCGAGCTGTGCCCCCCCCCACCTCTCCGTCCCCCATCAGGGCCGCCAGGCGCTTGGCGCGCTGGTCCATGAGGCTGACGTGCTTGATGGGGTTGATCAGGGCCTCGGCGTAATCTGGGGGGGGGGCACAGGGGTCAGGGGGGGGTACCCCAAAAAGAGGAGCCCCCCCCCAACCCCCCCCCCCCAAAAAAAAAACGGGGCCGGAGCGAGGAATTAGGGGGGAAAGGGAACGAAAAAGGGGGACCCCCCCCCTCCTTTGGAAGTGCCCCCTCCCTTTAAAATGGGCCCCCCCCCCCTTTATAAAATGACCCCCCCCAAATTGGGGACCCCCCCCCCAAAAATGGGGACCCCCCCCTAAAAATGGGGAACCCCCTAAAAATGGGGACCCCCCCTAAAAATGGGGAGCACCCCCCTAAAATGGGAGCACCCCATAAAAATGGGGGATGCCCCCCCCCCAAATGGACACCCCCAAAAGGGAGGAGCCCCCCCCCCAAAAAAGGGGACCCCCCCAAAAAGAGGGGGACACCCAAAAAAGAGGGGGACCCCCCCTAAAAATGGGGACCCCCCCTAAAAATGGGAGCACCCCCAAAATGGGGAACCCCCCCAAAAATGGGGGCCCCCCAAAAAATGGGGGCCCCCCCAAAAAAGGGGGAGCCCCCCCAAAAAGAGGGGGACACCCCAAAAAGGGGGGGGACACCCCAAAAAATGGGGACCCCCCCAAAAAGTGGGGGACACCCCCAAAAATGGGGACCCCCCAAAAATGGGGAACCCCCCCAAAAAAGGGGGATGCCCCCCCCCCAAATGGACACCCCCAAAAGGGAGGAGCCCCCCCCCCAAATAAGGGGACCCCCCAAAAAAGAGGGGAGCCCCCCAAAAAAAGAGGGGAGCCCCCCCCAAAAAGAGGGGGACACCCCCCAAAAAGAGGGGGACACCCCAAAAAAGGGGGAGACCCCCAAAAAGAGGGGAACACCCCAAAAATGGGGGGGGACACCCCAAAAAAGGGGGAGCCCCCCCAAAAAGAGGGGGACACCCCAAAAATGGGGGGGGACACCCCAAAAAATATGAGGTCCCCCCAAACCCAATAGGAAACCCCAAAACCAATAGGAACAGCCCCAAAAAGGGGCTAAACCGCCCCAAAAGGGAGCCCCCCCCCCCCCCAAAAAAAATGAGGGGAGCTCCCCCAAATATTAGGTCCCCATAAAACCAAGAGGAGAAACCCTAAAAGCAATGGGAACAGCCCCAAAATTAATAGGAACAACCCCAAAATCAATAGGATCAGCCCCAAAACAATAGGGACAACCCCAAAATCAATAGGATCGCCCCCAAAATCTATAGGATCGCCCCCAAAATCAATAGGAACAGCCCCAAAATTAGTAGGAACGACCCCCAGATCAATAGGAACAACCCCAAAATTAATGGGATCAGCCCCAAAATTAATAGGAACAGCCCCAAAATCAATAGGAACAGCCCCAAAATCAATAGGATCGCCCCCCAAATTAATAGGATTAGCCCCAAAATCAATAGGAACGCCCCCAAAACCAATAGGAACAACCCCAAAATCTATAGGAATGCCCCCAAAATCAATAGGAACAGCCCCAAAATCAATAGGAACAACCCCAAAATCAATAGGAACAACCCCAAAGTTAATAGGATCGCCCCCAAAATCAATAGGAACAGCCCCAAAATTAGTAGGAACGACCCCCAGATCAATAGGAACAACCCCAAAATTAATAGGATTAGCCCCAAAATTAATAGGAACGCCCCCAAAATCAATAGGAACAGCCCCAAAATCAATAGGAATTGCCCCAAAATTAATAAGATCGCCCCCAAAATCAATAGGAACGCCCCCAAAATGGGGCTAAATCCCAAGAAGAGGGGGTCCCCAAAAAGAGGGGACCCCAAAAAATACTAGATACACCCCCAAAACAGTGGGATCAGCCCCAAAATTAATAGGATCGCCCCAAAATCAATAGGATCACCCCCAAAACGGGGCTAAATCCCAAGAAGAGGGGGTTCCCCAAAAAGAGGGGGTCTCCCCCCAAAAGGGGTGACCCCAAAAAACATTAAGTATCCCCCAAATTTATAGGATCACCCCCAAAATTAATAGGATCGCCCCCCAAAATTAATAGGATCGCCCCCAAAATCAATAGGATCGCCCCCAAAATGGGGCTAAATCCCAAGAAGAGGGGGTCCCCAAATAGAGGGGACCCCAAAAAACATTAAGTATCCCCAAAATTTATAGGATCACTCTCAAAATCAATAGGATCGCCCCCCAAAATTAATAGGATCGCCCCCAAAATCAATAGGATCGCCCCCAAAACTGCCTCCAAACCCCCCCGGCCGGACCCCTAAGGGGGGGGGGAAGCCCCCTGGCCCCCCCCCAGGTTTTGGGGCCCCCCCCCCGGTTTTGGGGTCCGCACCCTGGTGCCCGTGGGGGACGTAGTCGCAGGCCTGGGTGCGCACCAGCAGGGCCGGCAGCCCCAGGGGGCCCCAAAAAGGGGGGAAACCACCCCAAAAAAGGGGGACCCCCAAAAGAGGGGAGTCCCCCAAAAATGAGGGGACCCCAAAAAACATTAGGTAACCCCAAAACCGTTAGGAACAGTCCCAAAACCTAATAGGAACGCCCCCAAAATCAATAGGAACAGCCCCAAAATGGGGCTAAATCCCAAAAAGAGGGGGTCCCCAAAAAGGGGTGACCCCCAAAAACATTAAGTATCCCCAAAATTTATAGGATCACTCTCAAAATCAATAGGATCGCCCCCCAAAATTAATAGGATCGCCCCCAAAATTAATAGGATCACCCCCAAAATCAATAGGAACGCCCCAAAAATGGGGCTAAATCCCAAGAAGAGGGGTCCCCAAAAAGAGGGGACCCCAAAAAACATTAAGTATCCCCAAAATTTATAGGATCACCCCCAAAATTAATAGGAACAGCCCCAAAATTAATAGGATCGCCCCCCAAATCAATAGGATCGCCCCCAAAATCAATAGGATCGCCCCCAAAATGGGGCTAAATCCCAAGAAGAGGGGGTCCCCAAAAAGAGGGGACCCTAAAAAACATTAAGTATCCCCAAAATTTATAGGATCACCCCAAAAAATCAATAGGAACGCCCCCAAAATCAATAGGATCGCCCCCAAAATTAATAGGATCGCCCCCAAAACCGGCTCTAAACCCCCCCGGCCGGACCCCTAAGGGGGGGGGGGAAGCCCCCTGGCCCTCCCCCAGGTTTTGGGGACCCCCCCCCGGTTTTGGGGTACGCACCCTGGTGCCCGTGGGGGACGTAGTCGCAGGCCTGGGTGCGCACCAGCAGGGCCGGCAGCCCCAGGGGCTGGTTGCTCTCGCTGCGCAGGCAGACGTAGTGGTAGCCTGGGGGGGGGGGGGACACCCCAAAATTAGGGGGGGGGGGCACCCCAAAATCTATTGGGGTGCCCCCCCCCCCCCGGATCCGGGGGGAGTCCCCAAATCGCATGGGGCACCCCCTCCCAGCCGGCTCCTTCCTCTCCAGGTGGTGGTTTGGGAAATGGGGGGGGGGGAGAGGGGGACCCCAAAAGCTAGGGGGACCCCAAAAGGTAGGGGGACCCCAAAATGCTCCTGGGGACCCTAAAATGCCCGTGGGGAGCCCCACAGTGACCCCAAATGCTAGGGGGACCCCAAAACCTATGGGGACCCCAATAGTGACCCCAAAACCTATGGGGATCCCAAAATGCCCGTGGGGAGCCCCACAGTGACCCCAAAAGCAAAGGGGACCCCAATAGTGACCCCAAAACCTATGGGGACCCCAAAATGCCCGTGGGGAACCCCACAGTGAACCCAAAAGCTATGGGGACCCCAATAGTGACCCCATAACCTATAGGGACCCCAAAAGCTAGGGGGACCCCAAAATGCCCATGGGGAACCCTATAGTGACCCCAAATGCTAGGGGGACCCCAAAACCTATGGGGACCCCAATAGTGACCCCAAAAGCTAGGGGGACCCCAAACGCTAGGGGGACCCCAAAATGCCTGTGGGGAACCCCACAGTGACCCCAAAAGCTATGGGGACCCCAAAATGCCCGTGGGGAACCCCACAGTGACCCCAAAAGCTAGGGGGACCCCAAAATGGCCATGGGGAACCCCACAGTGGCCCCAAAAGCGAGGGGGACCCCAAAATGCCCATGGGGAACCCCACAGTGACCCCAAATGCTAGGGGGGCCCCAAAACCCCCCTAAAATGACCCTAAAATGCCAGTGGGGAACCCTATAGTGACCCCAAACCCCACAGAGTCCCCTGGGGAACCCCAAAGCCCCTTGTGGGGACCCCAAAACACCCGTAGGGACCCCAAAAGCCCTGTGGGCACCCCAAAAGCCCCACAGGGACCCCAAAAGCCCCCTGGGGACCCCAAAAGCCCCACAGGGACCCCAAAAACCCCATGGAGACCCCAAAAGCCCCCTGGGGACCCCAAAAGCCCCACAGGGACCCCAAAAGCCCCCTGGGGATCCCCAAAAGCCCCATGGGGACCCCAAAAACCCTACAGGGACCCCAAAAACCCCCTGGGGACCCCAAAACCCCCCTGGGGACCCCAAAAACCCCCACTAGCAACCCCAAAAACCCCACAGAGCCTCTTGGGGAGCCCCAAAGCCCCTTGTGGGGACCCCAAAACACCCGTAGGGACCCCAAAAGCCCCATAGGGACTCCAAAAACCCCACGGGGACCCCAAAAGCCCCCTGGGGACCCCCAAAACCCCCACTAGCGACCCCAAAAACCCCACAGAGCCTCTTGGGGAGCCCCAAAGCCCCTTGTGGGGACCCCAAAACACCCATAGGGACCCCAAAACCCCTGTAAGCACCCCAAAAGCCCCACAGGGACCCCAAAAACCCCACAGGGACCCCAAAAACCCCCTGGGGACCCCCAAAACCCCACAGGGACCCCAAAAACCCCCACTAGCGACCCCAAAAACCCCACAGAGCCTCTTTGGGAGCCCCAAAGCCCCTTGTGGGGACCCCAGAACACCCGTAGGGACCCCAAAAGCCCCCTGGGGACCCCAAAAGCCCCACAGGGATCCCAAAAACCCGACAGAGCCTCTTGGGGAGCCCTAAAGCCCCTTGTGGGGACCCCAAAACACCCGTAGGGACCCCAAAAGCCCCCTGAGGGCCCCAAAAACCCCACAGGGGCCCCAAAAACCCCATGGGGACCCCAAAAGCCACCTGGGGACCCCCAAAACCCCCACTAGCGACCCCAAAAACCCCACAGAGCCTCTTGGGGAGCCCCAAAGCCCCTTGTGGGGACCCCAGAACACCCGTAGGGACCCCAAAACCCCTGTAAGCACCCCAAAAGTCCCCTGGGGGGCCCAAAAACCCCATAGGGACCCCAAAAGCCCCATAGGGACCCCAAAAGCCCCATAGGGACCCCCAGTTCCCTACAGGGACCACCACAGGGACCCCAAAACCCACATGGGGACACCTCTGGGGACCCCAAACCCCAATGGGGACCCCAAACCCCCCCCAGGGACCCCAAAACCTCACAGAGCCCCTTGAGGACCTCCATCCTCTTAGGGAGCCCCCCAGCTCCTTGTGGGGACCCCAAAACCCCTGTAAGCACCCCAAAAGCCCCCTGGGGACCCCAAAAACCCCACGGGGACCCCAAAAACCCCACAGGGACCCCCAAAAACCCCAGAGGGACCCCAAAAACTCACCGGAGCGCAGGGCGGCCACGGGCAGGACGCGGTGGCCCAGGAAGCGCCCCCCCTCCTCGTAGGCGGCGATGCGCAGCGAGGCCAGCGAGGGCAGCACCACCTGCACCCCAAAAAACGCACCCCCCCCATGGCACCCCAAAACAGCGACCCCAAAAAACGGGCAGCCCTGGGATGGGGAGCCCGAAATGGGAGCCCGAAACGGGGACCCCAAAAACGGGGACCCTAAAATAGGGAGCCCAAAACGGGGACCCCAAAAACGGGGAGCCCTGAAATGGGACCCCAAAATGGGGAGCCCAAAATGGGGACCCCAAAATGGGGAGCCCAAAACGGGGAGCCCAAAATTGGGACCCTAAAGGGGGAGCCCTGAAATGGGACCCCAAAAACGGGGAGCCCAAATGGGGAGCCCGAAATGGGGACCCTAAAATGGGGAGCCCAAATGGGGAGCCCTGAAATGGGACCCCAAAAACGGGGAGCCCAAAACAAGACCCCCAAAATGGGGAGCCCAAACGGGGACCCCAAAAACGGGGAGCTCTGGAATGGGACCCCAAAACGGGGAGCCCTGAAATGGGGACCCCAAAATTGGGACCCCAAAATTGGGACCCTAAAACGGGGACCCTAAAATAGGGAGCCCAAAATGGGGACCCTAAAATGGGACCCCAAAATGGGGACCCTAAAACTGGGAGCCCTGAAATGGGACCCCAAAACGGGGAGCTCTGGAATGGGACCCCAAAACGGGGAGCCCTGAAATGGGGACCCCAAAATTGGGACCCCAAAATTGGGACCCTAAAACGGGGACCCTAAAATAGGGAGCCCAAAATGGGGACCCTAAAATGGGACCCCAAAATGGGGACCCTAAAACTGGGAGCCCTGAAATGGGACCCCAAAACGGGGAGCTCTGGAATGGGATCCCAAAACGGGGAGCCCAAAACAAGGCCCCCAAAATGGGGAGCCCAAACGGGGACCCCAAAAACGGGGAGCCCAAATGGGGAGCCCTGAAATGGGGAGCCCAAAATGGGGACCCCAAAAACGGGGAGCCCAAAACAAGACCCCCAAAATTGGGACCCTAAAACGGGGACCCTAAAATAGGGAGCCCAAAATGGGGACCCCAAAATGGGGACCCTAAAACGAGGAGCCCAAATGGGGAGCCCTGAAATGGGACCCCAAAACCAGAACCCTGAAATGGGACCCCAAAATGAGACCCCGAATTGGGAACCCTGAAATGGGGAGCCCGAAATGGGACCCCGAAACGGGGAGCCCAAATGGGGAGCCCTGAAATGGGGAGTCCGAAATGGGGACCCTAAAATGGGGACCCCAAAATTGGGACCCTAAAATGGGACCCTAAAATAGGGAGCCCAAAATGGGGACCCTAAAATGGGGAGCCCAAAACAGGGACCCCAAAACCAGGAGCCCTGAAATGGGACCCCAAAATGGGGAGCCCAAAAAGGGGACCCCAAAATGGGGAGCCCAAAACGGGGAGCCCAAAAATGGGGAGCCCAAAATTGGGACCCTAAAATGGGGACCCCAAAATAGGGACCCTAACATGGGGAGCCCATTTGGGGAGCCCTGAAATGGGGACCCCAAAATGGGGACCCTAAAAGGGGGACCCCTGAAATGGGACCCCAAAATGAGACCCCAAATTGGGAACCCTGAAATGGGACCCCAAAAACGGGGAGCCCAAAACAAGACCCCCAAAATGGGGACCCCAAACGGGGACCCCAAAAACGGGGAGCCCTGAAATGGGACCCCAAAATGGGGAGCTCTGGAATGGGACCCCAAAACGGGGACCCCAAAAATGGGGAGCCTAAAATTGGGACCCCAAAACGGGGAGCCCTGAAATGGGACCCCAAAACGGGGAGCCCAAAATGGGGACCCTAAAATGGGGAGCCCAAAATGGGGACCCTAAAATGGGACCCCAAAATGGGGACCCTAAAACGGGGAGCCCATTTGGGGAGCCCTGAAATGGGGACCCCAAAATGGGGACCCTAAAACAGGGACCCCAAAACCGGGAGCCCTGAAATAGGACCCCAAAATGGGGAGCCCAAAAAGGGGACCCCAAAAACGGGGAGCCCAAATGGGGAGCCCTGAAATGGGGAGCCCAAAATTGGGACCCTAAAAGGGGGAGCCCTGAAATGGGACCCCAAAACCAGAACCCTGAAATGGGACCCCAAAATGGGGAACCCCCAAAAGAGCACCCCAAGGAGGGACCCCAAAATGGGGACCCTAAAACGGGGAGCCTTGAAATGGTCCCCTCCCAGTGACTCCCAGTGCCCCCCACTCCCCTCCCCAGGCCCTCCCAGTGCCCCCCAGTACCTTTTCAGTGCCTCCCAGTCCTTCCCAGTGCCCCCCAATCCCCCTCCAGTCCCTCCCAGTGCCCCCCAGGCCCTCCCAGTACCCCCCAGTGCCCCCTAAACCCCTCCCCTGGCCCTCACAGTGCCTCCCAGTCCCTCCCAGTGCCCCCCAACTCCCTCCCAGTCCCTCCAAGTCCCTTCCCACTCCCTCCCAGTCCCTGCCAGTGCCCCCCAGTGCCCCCCAGTACCTTTTCAATGCCTCCCAGTCCCCCCTAGTGCCCCCCAATCCCCTCCCACTCCCTCCCAGTGCCCCCCAATCCCCTCCCAGTCCCTCCCATTGCCCCCCAACCCCCTCCCCAGACCCTCCCAGTGCCTCCCAGTCTCTCCCACTCCCTCCCAGTGCCCCCCAACCCCCTCCCCAGGCCCTCCCAGTGCCCCCCAACCCGCTCCCAGTGCCTCCCAATCCCCTCCCCAGTCTCTCCCAGTCCCTCCCAGTGCCCCCCAACCCTCTCCCAGTGCCTCCCAATCCCCTTCCAGTGCCCCCCAATCCCCTCCCCAGGCCCTCCCAGTGCCTCCCAGTCTCTCTCACTCCCTCCCAGTGCCCCCCAACCCCCTCCCAGTTCCTCCCAATCCCCTCCCAGTGCCCCCCAACCCCCTCCCCAGGCCCTCCCAGTGCCCCCCAACCCTCTCCCAGTGCCTCCCAATCCCCTCCCCAGGACCTCCCAGTCTCTCCCAGTCCCTCCCAGTGCCCCCCAACTCCCTCCCAGTGCCCCCCAACCCCCTCCCAGTTCCTCCCAATCCCCTTCCAGTGCCCCCCAATCCCCTCCCAGACCCCCCCAGTGCCCCCCACCCCCCTCCCAGTCCCTCCCAGTGCCCCCCAACCCCCTCCCCAGGCCCTCCCAGTGCCCCCCAACCCTCTCCCAGTGCCCCCCAACCCCCTCCCCAGGCCCTCCCAGTGCCCACCAATCCCCTTCTGGTTCCTCCAAGTCCCCTCCCAGTGCCTCCCAGTCCCCCCCCAGTCCCTTCCCAGTCCCTCCCAGTCCCTTCCCAGTGCCCCCCACTACCTTTTCAGTGCCTCCTAGTCCCTCCTAGTGCCCCCCAACCCCCTCCCAGTGCCCCCCAATCCCCTCCCAGTCCCTCCCAGTGCCCCCCACCCCCCTCCCAGCCCCTCCCAGTGGCTCCCAGTGCCCCCGCACCTTGTGGAAGACGAAGGGCTCCTCGTCCCAGACGGGGTTGAAGGCGCTGCCCTGCACCGTGCGGGTGCGGAAGCGGCGCCGGGTGTCCACGGGCAGCCCGAAGACGTCGACCTCCACGTAGGTGCCCACGCGGCGCTCGCTCAGGAACTGCCCCGAGATCACCTGCGGGACCCCAAAAACTGCTCGCTGCGCCCCAAAACGGGGCTAGGCGACCCCAAAGAACTGCCCGCGGGCCCCAAAAGCTACCCGCGTGCCTCCAAAATGGGACTACGCGCTCCAAAAACCTGTCTGCGTGCCCCAAAAACCTGCCTGGGTGACCCTAGGTGCACCAAAAGCCTGTCTATGTGCCCCAAAACCTGCCTGTGTGACCCTAAAACGGGACTACGTGCACCAAAATCCTGTCTACATGCCCCAAAATGGGCCTACATGCACCAAAAACCTGCCTTCCTGACCCAAAAAGGGTCTATGTGGCCCCAAAATCCTGTCTACATGCCCCAAAAACCTGCCTGTGTGCCCCAAAACCAGGCCTACATGCCCCCAAAACCTGCCTGTGTGACCCTAAAATGGGACTAAGTGCACCAAAATCCTCTCTACGTGCCCCAAAACCTGCCTGTGTGACCCTAAAACAGGACTACGTGCACCAAAATCCTGTCTACGTACCCCAAAATGGGCCTACATGCACCAAAAACCTGCCTGTGTGACCCAAAAAGGGTCTATGCACCCCAAAAACCTGTCTACACACCCCAAAACCTGGCTATGTGCACCCAAAATGTGACTGTATGCCCCCAAAACCTACCTGTGTGTCCCAAAACCAAGCCTACATGTACCCAAAGCCTGCCTGTGTAACCCTAAAACGGGACTACGTGCCCCAAAAACCTGCCTGTGTGACCCTAGGTGCACCAAAATCCTGTCTATGTGCCCCAAAACCTGCCTGTGTGATACTGAAACGGGACTACGTGCACCAAAAACCTGTCTACGTGCCCCAAAAACCTGCCTGTGTGATCCTGAAATGGGACTACGTGCACCAAAATCCTGTCCACATGCCCCAAAATGAGCCTACATGCACCAAAAACCTGCCTGTGTCACCCAAAAAGGGTCTATGTACCCCAAAAACCTGTCTATGTGCCCCAAAAACCTGCCTGTGTGACCCTAGGTGCACCAAAATCCTGTCTATGTGCCCCAAAAACCTGCCTGTGTGACCCTAAAACAGGAGTACGTGCACCAAAATCCTGTCTATGTGCCCCAAAACCTGCCTGTGTGACCCTAAAACAGGACTACGTGCACCAAAATCCTGTCTACATGCTCCAAAATGGGCCTACATGCACCAAAAACCTGCCTGTGTGACCCAAAAAGGGTCTATGTGGCCCCAAAATCCTGTCTACATGCCCCAAAACCTGCCTGTATGACTCTCAAACAGACCTACGTGCACCAAAAACCTGCCTGTGTGCCCCAAAACCAGGCCTACATGCCCCCAAAACCTGCCTGTGTGACCCTAAAACGGGACTACGTGCACCAAAAACCTGTCTAAGTGCCCCAAAACCTGCCTGTGTGACCCTAGAATGGGCCTATGTACCCCAAAAACCTGTCTACATGCCCCAAAATGGGCCTACAAGCACCCAAAACCTGCCTCTGTGACCCAAAAAGGGTCTATGCAACCCAAAAACCTGTCTACACACCCCAAAACCTGGCTATGTGCACCCAAAACGGGACTATATGCCCCCAAAACCTACCTGTGTGTCCCAAAACCAAGCCTACATGCACCCAAAACCTGCCTGCGTGACCCTAAAACGGGAATACGTGCACCTAAAACCTGTCTAAGTGCCCCAAAAACCTGCCTGTGTGACCCTAGGTGCACCAAAAGCCTGTCTATGTGCCCCAAAACCTGCCTGTGTGATCCTGAAATGGGACTACATGCACCAAAATCCTGTCTACATGCCCCAAAAAACAGCCTTCTTTACCCAAAAAGGGTCTATGTGGCCCCAAAATCCTGTCTACATGCCCCAAAAACCTGCCTGTGTGCCCCAAAACCAGGCCTACATGCCCCCAAAACCTGCCTGTGTGACCCTAAAACGGGACTACGTGCACCAAAATCCTCTCTATGTGCCCCAAAACCTGCCTGTGTGATCCTGAAATGGGACTACGTGCACCAAAATCCTGTCTACGTACCCCAAAATGGGCCTACATGCACCAAAAACCTGCCTTCTTTACCCAAAAAGGGTCTATGTGGCCCCAAAATCCTGTCTACATGCCCCAAAACCTGCCTGTGTGCCCCAAAACCAGGCCTACATGCCCCCAAAACCTGCCTGTGTGACCCTAAAATGGGACTAAGTGCACCAAAATCCTCTCTACGTGCCCCAAAACCTGCCTGTGTGACACTAAAATGGGCCTATGTACCCCAAAAACCTGTCTACACACCCCAAAATGGGCCTACATGCACCAAAAACCTGCCTGTGTGACCCAAAAAGGGTCTATGTACCCCAAAAACCTGTCTGCATGCCCAAAAACCTGCCTGTGTGACCCTAGGTGCACCAAAATCCTGTCTATGTGCCCCAAAAACATTCCTGTGTGACCCTAAAACAGGACTACGTGCACCAAAATCCTGTCTACATGCCCCAAAATGGGCCTACATGCACCAAAAACCTGCCTTCTTGACCCAAAAAGGGTCTATGTGGCCCCAAAATCCTGTCTACATGCCCCAAAACCTGCCTGTGTGCCCCAAAACCAGGCCTACATGCCCCCAAAACCTGCCTGTGTGACCCTAAAACGGGACTACGTGCACCAAAATCCTCTCTATGTGCCCCAAAACCTGCCTGTGTGATCCTGAAATGGGACTACGTGCACCAAAATCCTGTCTACGTACCCCAAAATGGGCCTACATGCACCAAAAACCTGCCTTCTTTACCCAAAAAGGGTCTATGTGGCCCCAAAATCCTGTCTACATGCCCCAAAACCTGCCTGTGTGCCCCAAAACCAGGCCTACATGCCCCCAAAACCTGCCTGTGTGACCCTAAAATGGGACTAAGTGCACCAAAATCCTCTCTACGTCCCCCAAAACCTGCCTGTGTGACACTAAAATGGGCCTATGTACCCCAAAAACCTGTCTACACACCCCAAAATGGGCCTACATGCACCAAAAACCTGCCTGTGTGACCCAAAAAGGGTCTATGTACCCCAAAAACCTGTCTGCATGCCCAAAAACCTGCCTGTGTGACCCTAGGTGCACCAAAATCCTGTCTATGTGCCCCAAAAACATTCCTGTGTGACCCTAAAACAGGACTACGTGCACCAAAATCCTGTCTACATGCCCCAAAATGGGCCTACATGCACCAAAAACCTGCCTTCTTGACCCAAAAAGGGTCTATGTGGCCCCAAAATCCTGTCTACATGCCCCAAAACCTGCCTGTATGACTCTCAAACAGACCTACGTGCACCAAAAACCTGCCTGTGTGACCCTAAAACGGGACTAAGTGCACCAAAATCCTCTCAACGTGCCCCAAAACCTGCCTGTGTGACCCTAGAATGGGCCTATGTACCCCAAAAACCTGTCTACATGCCTCAAAATGGGCCTACATGCACCAAAAACCTGCCTTCCTGACCCAAAAAGGGTCTATGTGGCCCCAAAATCCTGCCTACATGCCCCAAAACCTGCCTGTATGACTCTCAAACAGACCTACGTGCACCAAAAACCTGCCTGTGTGACCCTAAAACGGGACTACGTGCACCAAAATCCTGTCTACGTGCCCCAAAACCTGCCTGTGTGACACTAAAATGGGCCTATGTACCCCAAAAACCTGTCTACACACCCCAAAATGGGCCTACATGCACCAAAAACCTGCCTGTGTGACCCAAAAAGGGTCTATGTACCCCAAAAACCTGTCTGCATGCCCAAAAACCTGCCTGTGTGACCCTAGGTGCACCAAAATCCTGTCTATGTGCCCCAAAAACATTCCTGTGTGACCCTAAAACAGGACTACGTGCACCAAAATCCTGTCTACATGCCCCAAAATGGGCCTACATGCACCCAAAACCTGCCTTCTTGACCCAAAAAGGGTCTATGTGGCCCTAAAATCCTGCCTACATGCCCCAAAACCTGCCTGTATGACTCTCAAACAGACCTACGTGCACCAAAAACCTGCCTGTGTGCCCCAAAACCAGGCCTACATGCACCCAAAACCTGCCTGTGTGACCCTAAAACAGGACTACGTGCACCAAAATCCTGTCTACATGCCCCAAAATTGGCCTACATGCACCAAAAACCTGCCTGTGTGACCCAAAAACGGGACTAAGTGCAACAAAATCCTCTCTACGTGCCCCAAAACCTGCCTGTGTGACCCTAGAATGGGCCTATGTACCCCAAAAACCTGTCTACATGCTCCAAAATGGGCCTACATGCACCCAAAACCTGCCTGTGTGACCCAAAAAGGGTCTATGTACCCCAAAAACCTGTCTACACACCCCAAAACCTGGCTATGTGCACCCAAAATGGGACTATATGCCCCCAAAACCTACCTGTGTGTTCCAAAACCAAGCCTACATGCACCCAAAACCTGCCTGTGTGACCCTAAAACGGGACTAAGTGCACCAAAAACCTATCTAAGTTCCCCAAAAACCTGCCTGTGTAACCCTAGGTGCACCAAAAACCCGTCTATGTACCCCAAAACCTGCCTGTGTGACCCTAGAATGGGCCTATGTACCCCAAAAACCTGTCTGCATGCACCAAAAACCTGCCTTCCTGACCCAAAAAGGGTCTATGTGGCCCCAAAAACCTGCCTGTGTGCCCCAAAACCAGGCCTACATGCCCCCAAAACCCATCTACACACCCCCAAAACCCATCTACGTGCCCCAAAACCTGTCTGTGTGACCCTAAAACGGGACTAAGTGCACCAAAATCCTCTCTACGTGCCCCAAAACCTGCCTGTGTGACACTAAAATGGGCCTATGTACCCCAAAAACCTGTCTAAATGCCCCAAAATGGGCCTACATGCACCAAAAACCTGCCTTCCTGACCCAAAAAGGGTCTATGTGGCCCCAAAATCCTGCCTACATGCCCCAAAAACCTGCCTGTGTGCCCCAAAACCAGGCCTACATGCCCCCAAAACCTGCCTGTGTGACCCTAGGTGCACCAAAATCCTGTCTATGTGCCCCAAAAACCTGCCTGTGTGACCCTAAAACAGGACTACGTGCACCAAAATCCTGTCTACGTGCCCCAAAACCTGTCTGTGTGACACTAAAATCGGCCTATGTACCCCAAAAACCTGTCTACATGCCCCAAAATGGGCCTACATGCACCCAAAACCTGCCTGTGTGACCCAAAAAGGGTCTATGTACCCCAAAAACCTGTCTACACACCCCAAAACCTGGCTATGAGCACCCAAAATGGGACTATATGCCCCCAAAACCTACCTGTGTGTCCCAAAACCAAGCCTACATGCACCCAAAACCTGCCTGTGTGACCCTAAAACAGGACTAAGTGCACCAAAAACCTATCTACGTGCCCCAAAAACCTGCCTGTGTAACCCTAGGTGCACCAAAAACCTGTCTATGTGCCCCAAAACCTGCCTGTGTGATCCTAGAATGGGCCTATGTACCCCAAAAACCTGTCTGCATGCCCAAAAACCTGCCTGTGTGACCCTAGGTGCACCAAAAGCCTGTCTATGTGCCCAGAAAACATGCCTGTGTGATCCTGAAATGGGACTACGTGCACCAAAAGCCTGTCTACGTGCCCCAAAGTGGGCCTACATGCACCAAAAACCTGCCTTCTTGACCCAAAAAGGGTCTATGTGGCCCCAAAATCCTGCCTACACGCCCCAAAACCTGCCTGTATGACTCTCAAACAGACTTACGTGCACCAAAAACCTGCCTGTGTGTCCCAAAACCAGGCCTACATGCCCCCAACACCTGCCTGTGTGACCCTAAAACGGGACTAAGTGCACCAAAATCCTCTCTACGTGCCCCAAAACCTGCCTGTGTGACCCAAAAAGGGTCTATGCACCCCAAAAACCTGTCTACACACCCCAAAACCTGGCTATGTGCACCCAAAATGGGACTATATGCCCCCAAAATCTACCTGTGTGTCCCAAAACCAGGCCTACATGCACCCAAAACCTGCCTGTGTGACCCTAAAACGGGACTACGTGCACCAAAAACCTGTCTATGTGCCCCAAAAACCTGCCTGTGTAACCCTAGGTGCACCAAAATCCTGTCTATTTGCCCCAAAAACATGCCTGTGTGACCCTAAAACAGGACTACGTGCACCAAAAACCTGTCTAAGTGCCCCCAAAACCTGCCTGTGTAACCCTAGGTGCACCAAAATCCTGTCTATGTACCCCAAAACCTGCCTGTGTGACACTAAAATGGGCCTATGTACCCCAAAAACCTGTCTACATGCACCAAGAACCTGCCTTTCTGACCCAAAAAAGGTCTATGTGGCCCTAAAAACCTGCCTACGTACCCCAAAACCTGCCTGTGTGACTCTCAAACAGGCCTATATGCCCCAAAAACCTGTCTACGTACCCCAAAACCTGCCTTTGTGCCCCAAAAAGGGCCTATGTGGCCCCAAAACCTGTGTGCCCCCAAAATGGGCCTACATGCACCAAAATGAGCCTCTGCACCCCAAAATGGGCCTATATGCCCCAAAACCTGCCTGTGTGCCCCTAAAAAGGGCTTACATGTCCCAAAAACCTGTCTACGTACCCCAAAACCTGCCTTTGTGCCCCAAAAATGGGCCTACGTGCCCCAGAAAGGGTCTATGTGCACCAAAAGCCTGTCTATATGCCCCAAAACCCTGCCTGTGTGCCCCAAAAAGGGCCTATGTGGCCCCAAAACCTGTCTGTGTGCCCCCAAAATGGGCCTACATGCACCAAAATGGGCCTCTGCACCCCAAAATGGGCCCACATGCACCAAAATGGGCCTCTGCACCCCAAAATGGGCCTATGTGGCCCCAAAACCTGCCTGTGTGCCCCTAAAAAGGGCTCACATGTCCCAAAAACCTGTCTACGTACCCCAAAACCTGCCTTTGTACCCCAAAAATGGGCCCACGTGCCCCAAAAACCTGCCTACATGCCCCAAAAAGGGCATATGTGCCCCAAAATGGGCCTAACTGCCCCCAAACCTGCCTGTGTGCCCCCAAAAAGGGCATATGTGCCCCAAAATGGGCCTAACTGCCCCCAAACCTGCCTGTGTGCCCCCAAAAGGGTCTCTGCGCCCCTCAAAACCTTTTCCATGCACCCCAAAACCAGCCCCATGAACCCCCAAACCTCCCCCATACACCCCCAAAATCAGTCCTAGCACCCCAAAACCTGCACTGGGATACCCCAAAACTCGCCCATGAACCCCAAAACCTGCAACATAACCCCCCAAAACCTGTCCCAGGGCCCCCAAACCAGCCCCATACACCCCAAAAGCAGTCCTAGCACCCCAAAACATGCCCCAGGACCCCAAAACCATCCCCATGAACCCCCAAATCTTCCCCAGGACCCCCCAAAACCTTCCCCAGGACCCCAAAGCCTGCCCTGGGATCCCCCCAAACCTTCCCCAGGACCCCAAAACCTGCCCTGGGATCCCCTAAACCCCCCCCCAGTACCCCCAAACCCATCCCAGGACCCCCAAAACCATCCCCAGGACCCCCCATAACTGCCCTGTGAACCCCCAAAAACAGCCCCAAGACCCCAAAACCACCCCCAGCACCCCCCAAACCCACCCCAGGACCCCCAATCCCACCCCAGGACCCCCAAAACTATCCCCAGAACCCCAAAACCCACGCCAGGACCCCCCAAAACCACCCCCAGCACCCCCCAAACCCACCCCAGGACCCCCAAACCCACCCCCAGTACCCCCAAACCTGCCCTGGGATCCCCCAAAACCCACCCCAGCACCCCCAATCCCACCCCAGCACCCCCAAAACCTTCCCCAGGACCCCCCATACCAACCCTGTGACCCCCCAAAAACAGCCCCAAGACCCCAAAACCACCCCCAGCAGCCCCCAATCCCACCCCAGGACCCCCAAACCCACCCCAGGACCCCAAAACCTGCCCCAGGACCCCCCAAACCCACCCCAGGACCCCCAAACCACCCCCAGCACCCCCAAAACCGCCCCCAGGATCCCCAAAACCATCCCCAGGACCCCCAAACCCACCCCAGGACCCCCAAACCTGCCCTGGGATCCCCCAAAACCACCCCCAGCACCCCCCAAACCCACCCCAAGCACCCCCAAACCCACCCCAGGACCCCCCAAAACCAAGCCCCAGCACCCCCAAACCCACCCCAGGACCCCCAAAACAGCCCCAGCATCCTCAAAACCCCCCCCAGGACCCCCCAAAACCACCCCCAGCACCCCCCAAACCCACCCCAGGACCCCAAAACCCACCCCAAGCACCCCTAAATCTTCCCCAGGACCCCCCAAAACCTTCCCCAGGACCCCAAAACCTGCCCTGGGATCCCCCAAACCCACCCCCAGCACCTCCCAAACCCACCCCGCGACCCCCAATCCCACCCCAGGACCCCCAAAACAGCCCCAAGACCCCAAAACCATCCCCAGGACCCCCCAAACCCACCCCAGGACCGCCAATCCCACCCCAGGACCCCCCAAAACCAAGCCCCAGCACCCCCAAACCTGCCCTGGGATCCCCCAAACCCACCCCAGCACCCCCAAACCCACCCCAGGACCCCCCAAAACCAAGCCCCAGCACCCCCAAACCTTCCCCAGGACCCCCCATACCAACCCTGTGAACCCCAAAAAACAGCCCCAAGACCCCAAAACCACCCCCAGCACCCCCCAAACCCACCCCAGCACCCCCAAACCCACCCCCAGCACCCCCAAAACCTTCCCCAGTACCCCCAAAACTATCCCCAGAACCCCCCATACCAACCCTGTGAACCCCAAAAAACAGCCCCAAGACCCCAAAACCACCCCCAGCACCCCCCAAACCCACCCCAGCACCCCCCAAACCCACCCCGGGACCCCCAATCCCACCCCAGGACCCCAAACCCACCCCAGGACCCCCCAAAACCAAGCCCCAGCACCCCCAAACCCACCCCAGGACCCCCAAACCACCCCCAGCATCCTCAAAACCATCCCAAGGACCACCAAAACCACCCCAGGACCCCAACCCCCCCCCCAGGACCCCCAAAAACCACCCCCAGCACCCCCCAAACCCATCCCAGGACCCCCAAAACCTTCTCCAAGACCCCAAAACCACCCCCAGCACCCCCCAAACCCACCCCCAGCACCCCCAATCCCACCCCAGGACCCCAAAACCTGCCCCAGGATCCCCAAACCCACCCCAGCACCCCCAAACCCACCCCAGGACCCCAAACCCTGCCCCAGGACCCCAAAACCTTCTCCGAGACCCCAAAACCCACCCCAGGACCCCCCAAAACCAAGCCCCAGCACCCCCAAACCTGCCCTGGGATCCCCCAAAACCACCCCCAGCACCTCCCAAACCCACCCCAGCACCCCCAAACCCACCCCCAGCACCCCAAAACCTTCCCCAGCACCCCCAAACCATCCCCAGAACCCCCATACCAACCCTGTGAACCCCAAAAAACAGCCCCAAGACCCCAAACCCACCCCAGGACCCCCAAACCCTCCCCAGGACCCCCAAAACTATCCCCAGAACCCCAAAATCCTGCCCCAGGACCCCCCAAAACCAAACCCCAGCACCCCCCAAACCCACCCCAGCACCCCCAAACCCATCCCAGGACCCCAAAACCTGCCCCAGGACCCCAAAACCTGCCCTGGGATCCCCCAAACCCACCCCAGGACCCCCCAAAACCACCCCCAGGACCCCCCAAACCCACCCCAGCACCCCAAAACCCACCCCATCACCCCCAATCCCACCCCATCACCCCCAACCCAGCTCACTTTGGGGCTGCTCTCCCCCCCCAGACGGATTTTTTTGGGGTCCCCCCCCATACCTGCACTTGTAGGGTGTTGGCCACGATCCCGTCCACCAGGTCCTCGGCGAAGGGGTCGAAGGTTTTGTCGCGGCGCCGCATGAACTCGGGCTTGAGCAGCAGCCCGCAGCGGGCGTTGTACTCGAACAGCCCCAGGTTCAGCTGCATCGGCACGTCTGGGGGGGCCGGAGGGGGGCAATTAATGCCGGGGGGGGCTGGGGGCTATGGGGCGGGGGCTATGGGGTGGCTATGGGGTGGTTATGGGGGGTTATAGGGGGTTATGGGGTGGATATGGGGTGGGTATGGGGTGGTTATAGGTGGTTTTAGGGTGGTTATGGGGTGGTTATAGGGGGTTATGGGGCTCAAACAGCCCCAGGTTTGGATGCAGGGGTGAGTTTGGGGGGGCAGGATTAGTGCTGGGGGGGCACAGGGGCTATGGGGTGGATATGGGGTGGTTATGGGGTGGTTATGGGGTGGGTATGGGGTGGTTATGGGGTCGTTATAGGGGGTTATGGGGTGGTTATAGGGAGTTATGGGGTGGTTATAGGGATCAAACTGCCCCAGGTTTGGCTGTAGGGGTGAGTCTGGGGGGGCCGGGGGGGGTAATTAATGCCGGGGGGGGCTGGGGGCTATGGGGTGGGTATGGGGTGGTTAAAGGTGGTTATAGGGTGGTTATGGGGTGGTTATAGGGGGTTATGGGGTGGTTATAGGGGGTTATAGGGCTCAAACAGCCCCAGGTTTGGCTGTAGGGGTGAGTCTGGGGGGGCTGGGGGGGGCTAATTAATGCTGGGGGGGGCTGGGGGCTATGGGGCGGGGGTTATGGGGTGGATATGGGGTGGGTATGGGGTGGTTATAGGGGGTTATAGGTGGTTATAGGGTGGTTATGGGGTGGTTATAGGGGGTTATAGGGCTCAAACAGCCCCAGGTTCAGCTGCATCGGCACGTCTGGGGGGGCCGGGGGGGGGCAATTAATGCCGGGAGGGGCTGGGGGCTATGGGGCGGGGGTTATGGGGTGGGTATGGGGTGGTTATAGGGGGTTATAGGGGGTTATGGGGCTCAAACAGCCCCAGGTTTGGCTGTAGGGGTGAGTCTGGGGGGCCGGGGGGGGGGAATTAATGCCGGGGGGGGCTGGGGGCTATGGGGCGGGGGTTATGGGGTGGGTATGGGGTGGTTATAGGGGGTTATAGGGGGTTATAGGGGGTTATGGGGTGGTTATAGGGGGTTATAGGGCTCAAACAGCCCCAGGTTCAGCTGCATCGGCACGTCTGGGGGGGCCGGGGGGGGGAATTAATGCCGGGGGGGGCTGGGGGCTATGGGGCGGGGGCTATAGGGTGGGTATGGGGTGGTTAAAGGTGGTTATAGGGTGGGTATGGGGTGGTTATAGGGTGGTTATAGGTGGTTATAGGGCTCAAACAGCCCCAGGTTTGGAGGTAGGGGTGAGTCTGGGGGGGCTGGGGGGGGCAGGATTAATGCTGGGGGGGCTCGGGGCTATGGGGCGGGGGCTATAGGGTGGGTATGGGGTGGGTATGGTGTGGTTATAGGGGGTTATGGGGTGGTTATAGGGGGTTATAGGGGGTTATGGGGTGGTTATAGGGCTCAAACAGCCCCAGGTTTGGCTGTAGGGGTGAGTCTGGGGGGGCCGGGGGGGGGGAATTAATGCTGGGGGGGGCTGGGGGCTATGGGGCGGGGGTTATGGGGTGGATATGGGGTGGTTATGGGGGGTTATAGGGGGTTATAGGGTTGAAACAGCCCCAGATTTGGATGCAGGGGTGAGTTAGGGGGGGCAGGATTAGTGCTGGGGGGGCAGAATTAGTCCTGGGGGGGCACAGGGGGTATGGGGTGGGTATGGGGTGGTTATAGGGGGTTATAGGGTGTTATAGGGGGTTATGGGGTGATTATAGGGGGTTATAGGGGGTTATAGGGCTCAAACAGCCCCAGATTTGGCTGTAGGGGTGAGTCTGGGGGGGCCGGGGGGGGGAATTAATGCCGGGGGGGGCTGGGGGCTATGGGGCGGGGGCTATGGGGTGGGTATGGGGTGGGTATGGGATGGGTATAGGTGGTTATGAGGGGGTTATAGGGCTCAAAAAGCCCCAGGTTTGGCTGTAGGGGCACATATGGGGTGTCCGGGGGGGGTAGGATTAGTGCTGGGGGGGCAGAGGGGGTATGGGGTGGATATGGGGTGGTTATAGGTGGTTATGGGGTGGTTATAGGGGGTTATAGGGGGTTATAGGGCTCAAACTGCCCCAGGTTTGGCTGTAGGGGTGAGTCTGGGGGGGCAGGATTAGTGCTGGGGGGGCAGAATTAGTCCTGGGGGGGCTTCGGGGGGGCTTGGGGCTATGGGTCAGGGGCTATAGGGTGGATATGGGGTGGGTATGGGGTGATTATAGGTGGTTATGGGGTGGTTATGGGGCTCAAACAGCCCCAGGTTCAGCTGCATCGGCACGTCTGGGGGGGCCGGGGGGGGGGAATTAATGCTGGGGGGGGCTGGGGGCTATGGGGCGGGGGCTATGGGGTGGGTATGGGGTGGTTATGGGGTGGTTATAGGGGGTTATAGGGTGGGTATGGGGCTCAAACAGCCCCAGGTTTGGCTGTAGGGGTGAGTTTGGGGGGGCTGGGGGGGGCAGAATTAATGCTGGGGGGGCTCGGGGCTATGGGGCGGGGGCTATAGGGTGGGTATGGGGTGGGTATGGGGTGGTTATGGGGTGGTTATAGGGTGGTTATAGGGGGTTATGGGGCTCAAAAAGCCCCAGGTTCAGCTGCATCGGCACGTCTGGGGGGGCCGGGGGGGGGGGAATTAATGCTGGGGGGGGCTCGGGGCTATGGGGCGGGGGCTATGGGGTGGGTATGGGGTGGGTGGAAATGGGGTGGTTATAGGGTGGTTATGGGGGGTTATAGGGGGTTATAGGGCTCAAACAGCCCCAGGTTTGGCTGTAGGGGTGAGTCTGGGGGGGCCGGGGGGGGGGGAATTAATGCTGGGGGGGGCTGGGGGCTATGGGGCGGGGGCTATGGGGTGGATATGGGGTGGTTATAGGGGGTTATAGGGGGTTATAGCGCACGAACAGCCCCAGGTTCAGCTGCATCGGCACGTCTGGGGGGGCCGGGGGGGGGGAATTAATGCCGGGGGGGGCTCGGGGCTATGGGGCGGGGGCTATGGGGTGGTTATAGGGGGTTATAGGGGGTTATGGGGTGGTTATAGGGGGTTATAGGGGGTTATAGGGCTCAAACAGCCCCAGGTTCAGCTGCATCAGCACGTCTGGGGGGGGCGGGGGGGGGGGGAATTAATGCTGGGGGGGGCTCGGAGCTATAGGGCGGGGGTTATGGGGTGGGTATGGGGTGGGTATGGGGTGGTTATAGGGGGTTATGGGGGGATATGGGGCTCAAACAGCCCCAGATTTGGATGCAGGGGTGAGTTTGGGGGGGGCAGGATTAGTGCTGGGGGGGCACAGGGGGTATGGGGTGGTTATGGGGTGGGTATAGGGTGGTTATAGGGGGTTATGGGGTGGTTATAGGGGGTTATAGGGCTCAAACAGCCCCAGGTTCAGCTGCATCGGCACATCTGGGGGGGCCGGGGGGGGGGGAATTAATGCTGGGGGGGGGCTGGGGGGCTATGGGGCGGGGGTTATGGGGTGGGTATGGGGTGGTTATAGGGTCGTTATAGGGTGGTTATGGGGCTCCAAAAGCCCCAGGTTTGGCTGTAGGGGTGAATTTGGGGGGGCTGGGGGCTATGGGGCAGGGGCTATGGGGCGGCTATGGGGTGGTTATGGGGTAACACTAAGGGTCTGTGCTATGGGGTCTGTAATATGGGGTGGAGCTATGGGGTCTGCTTTATGGGGTGGCTCTATGGGGTCTGTACCAAGGGGTAGTGCTATGGGGTAACACTATGGGGTCTGCTCTATGGGGTCTGCGCTATGGGGTGGCTCCATGGGGTGGCTCTATGGGGTCTGCGCTATGGGGTGGCTCTATGGGGTGGCTCTATGGGGTCTGCGCTATGGGGTGGCTCTATGGGGTGGCTCCATGGGGTCTGTGCTATGGGGTGGCTCTATGGGGTCTGCTTTATGGGGTGGCTCTATGGGGTCTGCTCTATGGGGTGGCTCTATGGGGTGGCTCTATGGGGTGGCTCTGTGGGGTCTGCACTATGGGGTGGCTCTATGGGGTGGCTCTATGGGGTCTGTGCTATGGGGTAGCACTATGGGGGTCTGTGCAATGGGGTCTGCTCTATGGGGTCTGCGCTATGGGGTCTGCGCTATGGGGTGGCTCTATGGGGTGGCTCTATGGGGTCTGCGCTATGGGGTCTGCTCTATGGGGTGGCTCTATGGGGTCTGCGCTATGGGGTGGCTCCATGGGGTGGCTCTATGGGGTCTGCGCTATGGGGTGGCTCTGTGGGGTGGCTCTATGGGGTCTGCGCTATGGGGTGGCTCTGTGGGGTGGCGCCGGGGTCTGACCGAGGGTCTGGAAGTTGAGGGCGGCCATGTGGCAGCCGGCGTTCCAGAAGAGCTGGGGCTGGAAGTTGGAGGAGTCCACGCGGGTGCCCTTGGGGTAGACGCGGCTCAGCTGCCGCTTGTTGTACCTGCGCGTCAAGGGCCACTGCCCCACGGCTGCCCCACGGCTGCCCCATAACTGCCCTAGAGCTGCCCCATAACTGCCCCACAACCACCCCATAACCGCCCCATAGCTGCCCCATAACTGCTCTATAGCTGCCCCATAACTGCCCCACAGCTGCCCCATAACTGCTCCATAACCGCCCCACGGCTGCCCCATAACTGCCCCATAGCTGCCCCATAACTGCCCCACGGCTGCCCCATAACTGCTCCATAGCTGCCCCATAACCTCCCCATGGCTGCCCCATAACCGCCCCACAACCACCCCATAACTGCCCCACAGCTGCCCCATAACTGCTCTATAGCTGCCCCATAACTGCCCCATAACCGCCCCATAGCTGCCCCACAGCTGCCCTATAGCCACCCCATATCTGCCCCGTAGTCACCCTATAGCTGCCCCATAACTGCCCCACAGCTGCCCCATAACTGCCCTATAGCTGCCCCATAACCTCCCCATAACTGCCCCATAACTGCTCTATAGCTGCCCCATAACTGCCCCACAGCTGCCCTATAGCCACCCCATATCTGCCTCATAGTCACCCCCATAGCTGCCCTATAACTGCCCCACAGCTGCCCCACAGCTGCCCCATAACCGCCCCACAGCTGCCCCATAGCTGCCCTAGAGCCACCCCATATCTGCCCCACAACCACCCCATATCTGCCCCCAGAACCGCCCCATAACCACCCCCATAGCTGCCCCAAAATTCCCCCTATTTCCCCCATTCCCCCCCAATTCCCCCCCCACCCCCCCAAATGCCCCCCCCCAGTTTTGGGGCGCCCCCGCGGATACTCGACGAACTCGAGGGGGCTCTTGGTGAGCTGCTCCAGCCCCTTGGTCTCCACGAAGGACGACATCTCGAACGCCTTTGTCCCGCTCTGGGGGCGACCCCAAACCCGGCGTCACCCCCAAATCCCCCCCCAGACCCCTAAGAAACCCCAAACCCCATCAATTCCCCCCAAACCCCATTAAATTGCCCCAAAACCCCATTAAATTCCCCCCAAACCCCATTAAATTCCCCCCAAAACCCCATTAATTTCCCCAAACCCCATTAAATTCCCCCAAACCCCATTAATTTCCCCAAACCCCATTAAATTCCCCCCAAACCCCCATTAATTTTCCCCCCAAACGCCATTAATTTTCCCCAAACCCCATTAATTTCCCCCAAAACCCAATAAATTGCCCCAAACCCCATTAAATTCCCCCCAAACCCCATCAGAGATCCCCAAATCCCATCAGGGACCCCAAAACCCCATTAAATTCCCCCAAGCCCCATTAAATTTCCCCAAACTCCATTAAATTGCCCCAAACCCCCATTAAATTCCCCCAAACCCCATCAAGGATCCCCAAATCCATCAGGGACCCCAAAACCCCATTAATTTTCCCAAACCCCATCAAATTCCCCCCCAAACCCCATTAATTTCCCCCAAAACCCCATTAAATTTCCCCAAACCCCATTAAATTCCCCCAAAACCCCATTAAATTTCCCCAAACCCCATTAAATTGCCCCAAACCCCATTAATTTCCCCCAAACCCCATCAAGGATCCCCAAATCCCATCAGGGACCCCAAAACCCCATTAAATTGCCCCCAAACCCCCATTAATTTCCCCCCAAACCCCAATTAAATTCCCCCAAAACCCCATTAAATTGCCCCAAACCCCATTAAATTGCCCCAAACCCATCAGGGACCCCAAAACCCCATTAAATTCCCCCAAACCCCATTAAATTCCCCCAAAACCCCATTAAATTTCCCCCCAAACCCCGTTAATTTCCCCCCAAAAAACCATTAAATTCCCCCCAAACCCCAATTAATTTCCCCCAAACCCCATTAATTACCCCAAAAACCCATTAATTTCCCCAAACCCCATTAAATTCCCCCCCAAACCCCATTAAATTCCCCCAAACCCCATTAATTTCCCCCAAACCCCATTAAATTGCCCCCAAACCCCATCAGGGACCCCCAACCCCCCCCAGCCCCCTCCCCAAAACCCCTTTAGGACCCCCCAAGACCCCCCCAAGCTCCCCAAAACCCCCTCAAGACCCCCCCAAACCCCCTTTAAACCCCCCCCAGCCCCCTCCCCAGCCCCCTTGGACCCCCCCAGGACCCCCCAGGACCCCCCCAGCCCCCTCCCCAGCCCCCCAGGACCCCCCCAGGACCCCCCAGGACCCCCCCAGGACCCTTTTAACCCCCCCCCAGGACCCCCCCAGGACCCCCCCCAGGACTCCCCCAGGACCCTCCCAGTCCCCTCCCCAGCCCCCCAGGACCCCCCCAGCCCCCCCCAGGACCCCCCCAGGACCCTTTTAACCCCCCCCAGGACCCCCCCAGGACCCCCCCCAGGACCCCCAGGACCCCCAGGACCCCAGAACCCACCCCCAGGACCCCCCCTGGACCCTTTTAAACCCCCCCAGGACCCCCCCTGGACCCTTTTAACCCCCCCCAGGACCCCCCCAGGACCCCCCAGGACCCCCAGGACCCCCCCGGGCCCCCCACTTTTTGGCAGCCTGGAAGGATTTGAACTTGACGGGCTCCACGTATGTGACCAGCGTCGACATCTCCTCGGTGGCCGTCACCTCGCTGCTGGCCGTGCCCTGCGCCCCCCCCCCCCCCCCGTCAGCACCCCAAAAAAATCCCCAAAGACCCCCCCAAACCCCCAAAGACCCCCAAAAACCCCAAAAGACCCCCCCAAAAACCCCAAATTCCCCCCAAAACCTCCCAAAAAACCCCAAAATACCCCCAAATCCTCCCACCCCCCAACCCCAAAGCCCCCCCCAAACCCCCAAAGCCCCCCAAAAACCCCCAAAGCCCCCCCAAAAAAACCCAAAGCCCCCCCAAATCCCAAATCCACCCCAAAATCTCCAAAGCCCCACCCAAAACCCCAAAGCCCCACC
>CAXDIO010000009.1:0-36487 GCA_963989345.1 Clangula hyemalis | reverse complement strand
CCGGCGCCCCCCCGCCCCCCCCAGCGAGGAGATGACGAGCGACGAGGAGCGGATGGTGATCTGCGAGGAGGAGGGCGACGATGACGTCATCGGTGAGGTCATCACCGCCCCCCCCCGAAATAAATGAACCCCTTGGGACCCCCCCCGTTAATTTTTTGTGCCCCCCCCCCCCAGCCGACGACGGCTTCCCCCCCCCCGACATCGACCTGAAGTGCAAGGAGCGGGTGAGCGACAGCGACAGCGACGGCTCCTCGGGGGACGACAGCAAGGTGGGGGGGCCGGGGGGGGGCGCGGGGGGGTCACAGGGGGCTGCCCCCCCCTTTTGGCCCCTTCCTGACCCCCCCCTTTTATTCATCCCTCCCCCGCAGGCTTTCCCCCGGAAGCTTTTCCCTCCGGCGCCCGCCCCCCCCCCCTCCCCGGGCGCCCCCCCCGGAGCTGGAGCCCCCCCCGGCCCCCCCCGAGCCGCCCCCCCCCGCCGCCGCCTTCAGCCCCGCCCCCCCTTCCTACAAGGGGCCCCCCCCGCCTCGGCCCCCCCCCACCTCCTCCTCGGCTGCTGTCCCCCCCCCCCCAGAAACGCTTCGAGGCGGCCGCCCCCCCCCGCCGCAAACGGGCCGACAGCGCCGGGGGGGGGCCGGGGGGGGGCAGCGGAGCAGGAGGGGAGGGGGGGCCCGGAGGGGGGGCGACCACGAGCGGGGGAGGGGTGGTCGGGGCAGGGCCCCCCCCCCCGCTGCGTGCCCATCGCCCCCCCTGCCCATCGCCCCCCTGCGCACGCCCCCCCCCGAGGCCAAAAGCGGGGGGGGGGCCGCAGCCGCGGGGGGGGGGCGCAGGAGGAGGCGGGGGGGGCGGCGTGGTGGCCAACCTGGTGGTGGGCGGCTACGGGGGGGGGGCGGCGGGGGGGGGCGCGGCGGCGGGGGGGGGGCCGGGCCCCCCCTTGGCCGTGCTCCCCCCCGGGGCCGCCTTGGCCCCCCCCGGCGCGGTGCAGTTCATCGCCCAGCCCCCCCCCGCCCCCACCCCGGGCGGGGGGGGGGGCAGCGGCAGCGGGGGGGGGGTCCCAACGGGCCCCTCCCCCTCGGCATCCTGCAGCCCCCCCCCCCCGGGCTGCTGCCGGCCCCCCCCGGCGCGCCCCCCCCCGCCAAGGGGGGGCCGATCACGCAGGTGCAGTACATCCTGCCCACCCTGCCCCACCCCCTCCCCATCGCCAAGGGGGGGGGGGCGCCCGCCGCTGCCCCCCCCCCGACCACCACCACCTCCGCTGCTGCCCCCCCCCCCGCTGCTGCCGCCCCCCCCGCGGCCACCGGGCTCCATTTTACGCTGCCCCCCCCCGGCAACGGCAAGGTGCTGGCGGCCCCCAAAGGTAAGGATCAGTGTGGGGGGGGCGGAATTAATTAGGGGGGGGGTCAGTGAAGCTTTACTGACCCCCCCCCCCAAAAAAAAATCCCCCCCCCCCACAGCCCAGGTGGCGGCCCCGGGGCAGGCGCCCGCCCCCCCCCTGCTCCCCAGCAAGGTGCTGGTCCCCGTGGCCCCCCCCGGGCCCCCCCGCGCCCCCCCCTTCGGGACGCAGCCCCCCAGCAAGGTCAGTGCCCACCCCCCTAATTAATTCCCCCCCCCCCCATGTTGTTAATTACCTCCCATTATTAATTACCGCCCCCCCCCCAGATCATCCAGCTCAGCCCGGTGCCCGTCGTGCCCCCCCCACCCAGCCCGGGGGGGGCGGGGGGGGGGGCGCCGCCCCCTCCGCCCCCACCCCCCCCAAGGTGCTGCTGCCCTCGGGCCCCGCCCGCATCGCCTACGTGGCCCCCCCGCTGCCCCCCCCCGGCTCGGCCGCGCCCCCCCCCCGCCGTGCAGCCCCCCCCCCGTGGCGCTCGGCTTCACCTCCATCGTGCAGCCCCTGCTGCCCGGTAAGGGGGGGGGGGCACGGTGGGGGGGGGGGGGGCACGGCGCGGGGGGGGGCACAGCGTGGTGGGGGGCACCGGGAGGGGTCAGGCCACGCCCACTTTGTTGGCCCCGCCCACTTGGTGTTGGCTCCGCCCACTGATTTTCCTCCCCCCCCCAGGGCAGAGCTCGCTGCTGGCCCCCCCCCAGCTGCCCCCCCCCGCCTCGGGGGGCCCGGTGCTCGCCGCCATCTACCCCGGCCCCCCCGGCTCCGCGCCTCCTCCTGGCTCCGCCCCCGCGCCCGGATTGGTCTACAGCGTGGCTGGCTCCGCCCCCCCCGGCCCCGCCCATCCTGCCCAAGGGGGGCGCGGGAACAGCCCAGGGGGCAGCAGGTAGGGGCGGGGCTAAAGGAGGGGGCGGGGCTAAAGGAGGGGGCGGGGTTAGTGGGTGGTGTGGCAGAGGGTGGGGCTGTGGGGAGTAAAGGGGCGGGGCTAAAGGGAGGGGGCGTGGCCAAGGAGTGGGGTGAGGGAGGTGGAAGGGGTGGGGTCAAGTGGAGTGGGAGGGGCTATGGGGAAAGGGGCGGGGCTTTGGGGAGGGGTGTGGTCATTGGAGGGAGTGGGAGGGGCAGGGGGTGGGGCTACAAGAAGGGGGCGGGGCTAAGGAGGGGCACAAAGGGGAGGCGGAAGGGGTGGAGTCAAGTGGAGTGGGAGGGGCTTCATGGAAAGGGGCGGGGCTTTCGGGGGGTGTGGTCATTTGATGCTCTGGGGGTGGGGCTACAAAAGGGGGCGGGGCTAAGGAGGGGCACAAAGAGCTTAAGGGAAGTGGAAGGGGTGGGGTCAAGAGGAGTGGGAGGAGCTTCAAGGGGGGAGGGGCTTATGAGGGTGCGGCCACTTGGGTGTGGCTGGGATGTGGGAGGAGCCACGTTGTGGGCGTGGCCACGTTGTGGGCGGGGCCAAGAGCAGGAACCATCTGGCAGCGCTGCGGGGGGAGGAGCTCTTTGTGCATATGCAAAGCAGGTGGGGGCGTGGCCACCTGCTGGCCCCTCCCACCGCCTTTCCCCCTCCCCGCAGCCCCCTGAGCTTCCCCCCGGCGCCAGCGCGGCCCCCGCGGCCCCCCCGAAGCCCCCCCAGAAGGTGAAGGCGGCGATCGCCAGCATCCCCCTGGGCTGCTACGAGGCCCCCCCGCCCCCACGGCCCCCCCCGGAGCCCCCCCGCGCCCCCCCCCCGGACACGGCCCCGCCGCCCCCCCCCGGCCGCCGCCTCCTCACCCCCGCCCCCGCCACCGCCGCCCCCCCCGGCCGCTGCCGTCGCCGAGTGCTGGGACCCCCCCCGCGGCCCCCCCTCGCCCCCCGGGGGGGGCCCCCCCTCGCCCCCCGGCGCCGAGGCCTGGAGCCAGCGGGACCCCGGGGACGAGCGGCCCCCCCACGGCCCCCACAGCCCCCCCTCGGCGGGGGGCAAGGCGGAGACGGTGAGTGACCCCCTCCCCCGATAAAACACCCCCCCCTTGGGGCTCCACCCCCCCATTTTGGGGGTGCTCCCCCCTCTTTTTGGGGTGCCCCCCCCATTTTGGGGTGCTGCCCCCCCCCCCCAAATTAATCCACCCCCCCCCCAGGCCACCGACTGGCGGGTGCCGGCCCCCGAGAGCCGCCTGGACCCCCCCGCCCCCCCCGCCGGGCCTTCCTCCGCCTCCTCCTCCTCCTCCTCGGCCGCCCCCAGCCCCGCTCTGCCGCCGCCGCTGCCGCCCCCCCCCCGGAGGGACCCCCCCGGGGGGGCGCCCCCCCGGCTCCCCCCCCGGTGCCAGCGAGGGGCCGGAGCGCAAGGAGGGGGGGGCCGGCAAGAAGGCGAAGGTGCGGCCCCCCCCCCTGAAAAAAACCTTCGACTCGGTCGACAAGTGAGTGGGGGGGGGCTTTATTTTGGGAGGGGGGGGACTCTATTTTGGGGGGGGCTTTATTTGGGGGGGAGGCTTTATTTTTTGGGGGGGGTCTCCATTAAGGGGGGTTCTGGGGGGGCCTTTGCTTTTGGGGGGGCCTTTTTTGGGGATGGGGGGTCTCCCTTTTTGGGGGGGGGTCTCCCTTTTTTGGGGTTCTTGCGGGGATTCTCCCTTTGGGGGGGGCGTCTTCTCTTTTGGGGGGGTCCTCATTTTGGGGAGGGGTCCTGGGGGGGGGAGGTTCTCCCTTTGGGGCGGGGGGGCTGGGGGGGGTCTTCCCCTCGGGGGGGGTCCCCGGGAGGTTGTGTTTGGGGGGGGCGGCTACTCCTTTTTTGGGGGTTTCCTCCCTTTTTGGGGGTCTGGGGGGGCTCTCTCTTTGGGGGGGGCCTTCCTTTCGGGGCGGTGTTGGTGATCCATTTTGGGGGGGGGGGTCGTCATTTTGGGGAGGGGTCCTGTGGGGGGGGGGCATCTTCCTGTTTGGGGGGGGCTCTCCCTTTATGGGGTGTCCGGGGGGGTCCCAGGTTGCTCCCCCCTTTGTGGGGTCCAGGGGGTCTCCTCTCTTTTGGGGGGCTCCTCCGTTTTTTGGGGGTGTTATCTCTTTGAGGGGGGGTCTTTTTTTGTGGGGGGGGGGGTCCCAGGGGTGTTGCGACCAGACTCCGGGGCTGCTGCTCCCCTTGGGGTGTCCCAGGGGTGGTTCCCGGGGCTCTCCCCCTTTACGAGGGGGGTTCCCGCGGTGCCCCGTTTTTGGGGGGGGTCCGTTTAACCCTGCCCCCCCCGCAGGGTGCTGTCGGAGGTGGATTTTGAGGAGCGCTTCGCGGAGCTGCCCGAGTTCCGGCCCGAGGAGGTGCTGCCCTCGCCCACGCTGCAGGCCCTGGCCACCTCGCCCCGCGCCATCCTGGGCAGCTACCGCAAGAAGCGCAAGAACTCCACGGGTGGGGGGCTAATTACGCGCCGGGGGGGGGTTAATTACAAGGCGGGGGGGTTAATTACAGGTTGGGGGGGCGCTGATCGGGGTTTTGTCCCCCCCCCCAGACCTGGACTCGTCCACCGAGGACCCCACGTCGCCCAAGCGCAAGCTGCGGCGCCGCTCGAGCTGCAGCTCGGAGCCCAACACCCCCAAGAGCGCCAAGTGCGAGGGCGACATCTTCACCTTCGACCGGCCCGGTGAGCCCCCCCCGCACCTCCCCAGCACCTTTGGGTGCCCCCCCGGCACCCCGGGGTGTCCCCCCCCCCCAGCCCTGGGTGACGCCGTGCCCGCAGGCTCGGAGGCGGAGGACGTGCTGGGGGAGCTGGAGTACGAGAAGGTGCCCTACTCCTCGCTGCGCCGCACGCTGGACCAGCGCCGCGCCCTCGTCATGCAGCTCTTCCAGGAGCACGGCTTCTTCCCCTCGGGTCGGTCACCGGGGCCCCAACGGGTCCCCAACGTCCCCCACGGGGCCCCAGCCCAGTCCTGGGGTCCCCAGCCCATCCCCGATGTCCCCAGCGTCCCCACGCAGCTCCCCCAGGGCAGGGAGGTCGGGTCCCCGGGGGGTGCATTGTCAGTGCCCTGTCCCCGTGTCCCCTCTGTCCCCACAAGGCCCTGCGTGGTCCCCTCGATGTCTCCTGATGTCCCCTCACAACCCCCCCAATGTCCCCACATCCCACCCTAACCCCCCTTGTCCCTGATGTCCCCACACCCACTGATGTCCCCCGATGCTCCCCAGGGCCCCCAGAACACCCCCGTGACCCCACATCCCCCATGTCCCCTGACACCCCCCCCATAACCCTTGGTGTCCCACACCCCCTGATGCCCCCCCCCCATAAACCCCCATGTCCCCCAGTGTCCCCCCGTAACCGCCTTGTGCCCCAACACCCCCTGGTGCCTCCCAGTGTCCCCATGACTCCCACACCCCCTGATGCCCCCCCCTAAACTCCTATGTCCCCCAGTGTCCCCCCATACCCCCCGTAACCCCTCTGTGCCCCCAACACCCCCTGGTGCCCCTGAGGGTCCCCAATGTCCCCCCTTAACTCCCTTGTGCCCCAACACCCCTGATGCCCCCCCATGTCCCCCACTGTCCCCCGTAACCCCCTTGTGCCCTCACAGACCCTGGTGCCCCCCCCCATGCCCCCCACCCCCCCCCATGTCCCCCACTCCCCTGGTGCCCCCCCTGACGCCCCCCCTGTCCCCGCAGCCCAAGCCACGGCCGCCTTCCAGGCGCGCTTCGCCGACATCTTCCCCACCAAGGTGTGCCTGCAGCTCAAGATCCGCGAGGTGCGCCAGAAGATCATGCAGGCGGCCACGCCCCCCGAGCAGGCCCCGCCCCCGGAGCCGCCCGACGCCACGCCCCCCGAGCCCGCCCCCGCCGCTGACCCCGCCCCCGCCGAAGCCCCGCCCTCCCCGCCCGCGGGGGGAGGGGGCGGCGCGCGCTGAGCTCCGACCATTCCGGGCCCCGCCCCTCCCTCCCCCCCCCACTCCGGTCTCCATGGCGACGGGGGGGCGGGGCCGGGCGCTGTACACGTGACCGAGTTCTTTTAATAACGGTAAATATTTTGAGACCCGACGCCCTCCGCGCCTCTGTCACCCATGGGGGGGGGCGAGGGGAGAGGGAGGGGCTGGGCGCCTATTGGCTGCGAGGAGAGGGGGCGGGGATAAGGCCGGAAAAGGCCACGCCTCCCTTAAAGGGGCCGTTGGGGGTTGTAGGTGGGTTAAAGGGGGACGTGGAGGGGGTAAACGGGGACCGGGGGGGCACCGAGGGGACACCGGGGGCACCGCGGGGACCTTGTGGAGCCACGCGGGGCCGCCTCGTGCTCCGCAGCCGCCTCAGCCCGCGGACTCTGCTCCCCCATCGGCTCCCTCAGTGGCTGCGGGCGACAAAATGGCCGCCGCGCCTCAGGGAGCGGCAGGACCCCCGCCAGGCCCCGCCCAGCAGGCGGCTCGGCCAATGGGAGCGCGGTGCCTCGGCGGAGCGGCCAATCGCGGGGCGGCTTTGCGCACGGCCCGCCGAGGCGCGAAGGGGTGGGGGGGGGCCTCTGGTTCCTCATAGGGACCCCCCGAACTCTGCACACGGCCCCCAAGGGGGACCCCCAGTGCTCTGCACACGGCACCCAGCGGCTTTGCACACGGCCCCCAGGGGTTCCTCACAGGGACCCCCCGAACTCTGCACACGGCCCCCAGGGGCTCTGCACACGGCCCCCTGGAGCCCTGCACCCGGCCTTGGCGGCTTCTGGAACTTTCCTGCGGGCCCGGCCCTGCTCCCGAACCCCAAAATCCCCCGATTTCTCCCCAAACTTCCCGTCAGCACCCGGCCGTGACAAACCGCGAAGGCGAAGCCGCGAAGCAGCCGCTCTGCGGCCGCCCCGCCTTCCAGCCAATCACAGCGCGCTTTCCACCCACCGCTCCCCCGCGGAACCAATAGCGGGCCGCCTTTCATCCTGGGCGCGAGCCGCGGCCAATAGGAGGCGGCGAGCCTCGCTCCCGCCCTTTTAGGGCTCGGGCAGGCTCGGGAGGGGCGGAGCCACCTGGAGGGGAGCGGAGGGGGGCGGAGCTCGCTCCCGGCGTGCACCGCGCTGGCGGGGAAACGAAATCGAAACCGAAACCGGGGCTGGAGAAGCGGCACCGGGACCGGGAAGCGGCACTGGGAGTGGCACCGGCAGCGCCATGGCCGCTCCGCCGCGGGTCCCGCTGCTGCTGGCGGCGCCGGGGGAGACGCAGGGGGGGCCGCGGCTGTTCCCCCGGGCCCTGGACGCCCTGCGGGGGGCTCCGGCCCCCGTCCACGTCGTGGCCGCCTTCGGGCCGAGGGGCAGCGGGAAGTCCTTCCTGCTGGACCAGCTGGCGGGGCCGGGCGGCGGTAACGACCCCAAATCCCCCCCCAAAAAAAATTTTCTGCCCCCCTCCCCAATTTTTCTGCCCCCCTCCCCAATTTTTCTGACCCCCTCCCCGTTTTTCTCGCCTCCCCCAGCGTTCCCCAGCAGCCCCGGGCTGTGGCTGTGCTGCTGCCCGCACCCGACGCAGCGGGGCCACGCGCTGGTGCTGCTGGACACTGCCGGCTTCCCCGCGCCGGGGGACAAGGAGGAGGATGAGGAGGTGCCGGAGGAAGGCTGGGGGGTTGGGGGGGGCTCGCGGAGCCCCCCGCTGACCCCCCGGTGCCCGCAGGACCCCTGGTTCCTGCAGCTGCTGGTGCTGCAGCTGCTGCTCGCCAGCGTCTTCGTCTACAGCAGCGGGGCCGCCGCCGAGCCGCAGGAGGAGCTGGAGCGCCTGACGTATCCTTACCCCCTCACCTCCCTTTTGCCCTTTTCTGCCTCTTTTCGCCCCGTTTCCTTTCCTTCACTCCTCGCGGCTACGTCCGGGCGCTGCCGCGCCGCTTGAGGCTGCTGGAAGCCAAGGAGGACGAGGAGGAGGATGAGGAGGACGAAGGCTCGCTGCTGCGCACCGTGCTGCCGCCCTTCGTCTGGAGCCTGCACGGCGCCGCCGCAGCGCCCGAGGACGAGGCCGTGCTGGAGGCCGAAGGCCACGAGCTGCGGGCGGCGCTGGGACCCCCCCCAGGTGGGCGCCCGCCCCGGTGTCCCCGCGGGGATGCCGGTGACACCGCGCTGACCGTGGCCGTCCCCGCAGGCCCGGAGGCGCCGGTGGCACGCCGCATCCTGGCGCTGTTCCCCGAGCACAAGCTGTTCCGCCTGGAGGCCGGCGGTGCCGGCGGGCTGCCAGAGCTCTGCGCCCACCTCCTCGGCTGCGGCCCCAAAACGGGGCTGAGCGGGGAGCCCGTCAGCGGCGCCTGTGAGTAGGGGGGTGTTTGGGGAGGGGGCGCGCTGTGGGGCGCCCCCCCTGAGTGTTTTGGGTGCCCTCCTTCCCTCCCCAGACCTGGTGGCGCTGGTGGAGCGGGCGGCGGAGGCGCTGTGCGGGGCCGAGCCCCTGCGGGTGGTGCGGCTGTGCCGGGAGGCGGAGGAGGCGGCGCTGCAGGTACCGGGTGGGGGGATGTGGGGGGGGCGCGGGGGGGTGGGGAGCGGCCCCCGACCCAGCACCGCGCTGTGCCCGCGGCAGGACGAGGCCAAGGATGTCGCGCAACCGGATGCCGCCAACGCGTGGTGGGGTGGAGGCGACGGCAAAGGGGACGGCAGCGGTGATGCTGGCACGTGGCAGAAGCTCGGTGACACGTGGCAGAGTGACACCGCGTCCCAATGGGACATCAACACGTGGCTCGGTGACACCACGACAGAAGAGAAAGTCAACGCCAGGCACGGTGACACCATGACCAAAGAGGACGCCACCAATGCGTGGTGTGGTGGTGACGGTGACACTCAACGGGATGTCAGTGCGCGTCGCGGTGACGCCATCAAGGAAGAGGACCAGGTTGAAATCTGGTGTGGTGGCACCGCCACCCAACGGGATGTCAACCTGAGCAACGGCACCACCGCCGCTCAACAGGATGCCAACGCCAGGCACGGTGACACCGTGACCAAAGAGGACGCCACCAATGCGTGGTGTGGTGGTGATGGTGACACTCAACGGGATGTCAATGTGCGTCACGGTGACGCCATCAAGGAAGAGGACGAGGTTGAAATCTGGTGTGGTGGCACCGCCACCCAACGGGACGTCACCGCATGTCACGGGGACACACCGGAGGCGGTGCTGCGGCCCAAGGGGGGGGCGATGGGGGCCCCCCAGTGCCTGGTGCAGAACGGGCCCGACGGGGTGCTGAGGCTCAATCCCGAGGCACTGGAGGTGCTGCGCGGCATCGGGCAGCCCGTGGTGGTGGTGGCCATCGCCGGGCGCTACCGCACCGGCAAGTCCTTCCTCATGAACCGGCTGGCGCAGCGGCGCACTGGTGAGCTAACGGGGTTGGTGAGGAGGTTAATGGGGATAATGAGGAGGTCGTTAATGACGTTAACGCCCTCGTGCCCTCTCCCGGCCCCGCAGGCTTCCCCCTGGGCCATGCGGTGCAGGCGCACACCAAGGGGATCTGGATGTGGTGCCTGCCGCACCCGCGCCGGGCCGACACCACCCTGGTGCTGCTGGACACCGAGGGGCTGGGGGACCCCAACAAGGTGGGTGTGGGACCGAGGGGGGCGCAGTACCCCCGGATCCAGCCCTGACGACCCCCCCCGGGTGTAGGGTGACAGCCGCAACGACGCCTGGATCTTCACGCTGGCGCTGCTGCTCTCCAGCACCCTGGTGTACAACAGCTCCGGCACCATCGACCAGCAGGCGCTGGAGACCCTCGGGTACCGGGGGCTCGGGGCGGGTGCGGCGGTGCCGGCGCTGTCACGGTGACGTCGCGGTGACGCTGCTGCTGCTCCCCGCAGGGTGGTGACGGCGCTGACAGAGCGCGTGCAGGTGCGGGCAGGGGACAGCGGGGACGCGGCGGCGGCCGACTTCGTGCGCTTCTTCCCCGGCTTCGTCTGGGCCGTGCGGGATTTCGTGCTGGAGCTGGAGGTGGACGGGCGGCGCATCAACGAGGACGAGTACCTGGAGCACGTGCTGCGCCTGCAGCCCGGTACGGCGGCGGTGGCAGGGCAGGGGTGAGTTGGGGTGACAGCAGAGGGCCACATCCCGACGGTGTCCCCGTGCCGCAGGGAGCAGCCGCGTGGTGCAGGAGCAGAACGAGCTGCGGCGCTGCCTGCGCGACTTCTTCCCCGAGCGCAAGTGCTTGGTGCTGCCGCCGCCGGCCGAGCCCGAGGCGATGAAGCGCCTGGAGGAGCTCGACGAGGGGCAGCTGCGCCCCAGCTTCCTGCAGCAGGCCGACGCCTTCTGCCAGCACATCTGGGACACGGCCCCGGTGAAGGCGCTGCCGGGGCGGGCGGCGGTGACGGGCAGCAGTGAGTGGCGGTGGCGGCGTGGCACCGGGCGGCCCCGTTGGGGTGCCGCAGGGGGGTGACGCCGCCGTTGCCTCCCGGCAGTGCTGGCGAGCCTGGCGGAGAGGTACGTGGAGGCCATCGGCAGCAGCGGCGTGCTGTGCCTGGAGAGCGCGGTGACGGCGCTGGCGGCGGCCGAGAACACGGCGGCGGTGGCGGCGGCGGTGGCTGAGTACCAGCAGTGCATGGAGCGGGAGCTGAAGCTGCCCACGGCCTCGCAGGAGGCGCTGGGGGACGTGCACTGGCGCTGCGAGCGCCGCGCCCTCGCCCTCTTCATGGCGCGCGTCTTTGCCGACAAGGAGCAGCACTACCAGGGCCAGCTGATGGTGGGTGGTGGCACGGCGAGGTGTGGTGTGGCACGTGGCGTCCCCCCGCCTGCTGAGCCACGCGTCGCCCCGGCAGAGCAAGCTGCAGGCGGCCAAGGAGGAGTTCTGCCGGCGCAACGAGACGGCCTCGGAGGAGCGGTGCCGTGTGGTGCTGCAGGAGCTGTGGCGGGACGTGGAGCGGCGCCTGGACCGTGGGGAGTACGCCGTGCCGGGGGGGTCGCGCCGCTTCCAGGAGCACCTGGGGGAGCTGATGGAGGAGTACCACCGGCAGCCTGGCTTGGGGGTGAAGGTGAGCACCGTGCCGGTGCCGGACACACGGTGCTGGCTGCACGGTGCCGATAGCACCCTGATGGCTGCACCCACCAGGCAGCGGCGGTGCTGGAGAAGTTCCTGCAGGAGCACGATGTGTTGGCGCGGGCGCTGTGTGCGGCTGACCAGCAGCTGTCGGAGCACGAGAAGGAGCGGGCGGCCAGCGAGGCGGTGGCGACGGCGGCGGCAGCGGCGGCGGCGGAGGCCGTGAGGGCGTTGGAGGTGCGGCAGGAGGAGCAGCGGCGCAGCCTGGAGGAGCACAAGCGGCAGCTGGAGGAGCAGCTGTGGCACCAGCAGAGGGTGATGCTGGAGGAGCAGGAGCGCGTCATCGAGCACAAGCTGCAGGTAGGTGTGAGGGCGCGGCGGTGCTGGCGGTGCTGGGGGCTGCGGTGGCGGTGCCGAGCCCCCTCCGTGTGCCGCAGGAGCACCGGGCGCTGCTGCAGGAAGGCTTCAAGCGCGAGGCCGAGGCGCTGCGGAAGCAGATCCGGAGGCTGCAGGAGGAGAAGGAGGAGATGAAGAAGCCATCGTGGCGCCAACGGGCACTGGACGGGCTCGGCATCGCCGCCGATATCTTCCTGCCGGGCCTGGCGCGGGTGGCGGTGTCAGGGGCCCTGCGGCTGATCCGGCGCGTGCTGTGACCTTGGTGCAACTCCAATAAATTCCTCCCTCCTGCCTCTCATTTTGTGTTTCCCAGAAATCAAGGCGATCTGGGAAAGGGCTGAGTAGCTGCCGCCCTGCCCTGTTGAGGGATTTTTTGAAACAGCAAAGATCCCATGGCTTGCTACAGCTGAGCAAAGCAAGCTACCAGGGCAACTAGGAGAAGTTCCCATGACGGTGTTCCCACATCGCCCAATTGAGGAATTTAGAAAAATATTGTTACCAGCCTCTGGCTTCAAGGGCAAGGTCTACGTGACTGCTAATCACAAGGGGGTTGTTTTCTTGCAGGTGGGGTTGTTTCCTTGTAGTTGTTTGTCTGAGTGCTTTTGACCAATAATCTTGTGTGAGACACTATCCGCCCCGTTAGGTTCACCATAAAAGTTAGGCTATTCGGGCGATAAAATGGAGCATGATCTGACTCTACTGGTGTCTATCGTGCTTTTGGCCGTGCTTCCTGCAACACTCCCTGTTGAGTCAGCCAGGGTCAGGAGGAGGTGGGGGGGGGCGCTGCTTTTTATTCGCTGGTGCCGGGGTTTTGGTTTCGTTTCTGCTGGTGCTGGGAGCAGGAATGGAGGAGCCGCTGTGCCTGGTGCGCAACGGGCCCGACGGGGTGCTGAGCGCCGACCCCGCGGCGCTGGAGGTGCTGAGCAGCATCAGGCAGCCCCTGGTGGTGGTGGCCATCGCCGGGCCCTACCGCACCGGCAAGTCCTTCCTCATGAACCAGCTGGCGAAGCGGCGCAGCGGTGAGCCAACGGGGGCATCGCCAATTAACGGGATTAACGAGGGGGTTAAGGGAGGATTAACGGGGCCGGCGGGTCCCGCTCACCCTCCCGACCCCTCTCCCGGCCCCGCAGGCTTCCCCCTGGGCCACACGGTGCAGGCGCACACCAAGGGGATCTGGATGTGGTGCCTGCCGCACCCGCGCCGGGCCGACACCACCCTGGTGCTGCTGGACACCGAGGGGCTGGGGGACCCCAACAAGGTGGGTGCGGGGCTGGGGGGGGGGGGCGTGGGACAACCAGATCCGGCCCTGACGACCCCCCCGGGTGTAGGGTGACAGCCGCAACGACGCCTGGATCTTCACGCTGGCGCTGCTGCTCTCCAGCACCCTGGTGTACAACAGCTCCGGCACCATCGACCAGCAGGCGCTGGAGACCCTCGGGTACCGGGGGCTCGGGGCGGGTGCGGCGGTGCCGGCGCTGTCACGGTGACGTCGCGGTAACACTGCTGCTGCTCCCCACAGGGTGGTGACGGCGCTGACAGAGCGCGTGCAGGTGCGGGCAGGGGACAGCGGGGATGCGACGGTGGCCGACTTCGTGCGCTTCTTCCCCGGCTTCGTCTGGGCCGTGCGGGATTTCGTGCTGGAGCTGGTGGTGGACGGGCGGCGCATCAACGAGGACGAGTACCTGGAGCACGTGCTGCGCCTGCAGCCTGGTACGGCGGCGGTGGCACCACGGGGGTGAGTTGGGGTGACAGCAGAGGGCCACATCCCGACGGTGTCCCCGTGCCGCAGGGAGCAGCCGCATGGTGCAGGAGCAGAACGAGCTGCGGCGCTGCCTGCGCGACTTCTTCCCCGAGCGCAAGTGCTTGGTGCTGCCGCCGCCGGCCGAGCCCGAGGCGATGAAGCGCCTGGAGGAGCTCGACGAGGGGCAGCTGCACCCCGGCTTCCTGCAGCAGGTCGACGCCTTCTGCCGGCACATCTGGGACACGGCCCCGGTGAAGGCGCTGCCGGGGCGGGCGGTGGTGACAGGCAGCAGTGAGTGGCGGTGGCGGCGTGGCACCGGGTGGCCCCGTTGGGGTGCCGTAGGGGGGTGACGCCGCCGTTGCCTCCCGGCAGTGCTGGCGAGCCTGGCGGAGAGGTACGTGGAGGCCATCGGCAGCAGCGGCGTGCTGTGCCTGGAGAGCGCGGTGACGGCGCTGGCGGCGGCCGAGAACACGGCGGCGGTGGCGGCGGCGGTGGCTGAGTACCGGCAGTGCATGGAGCGGGAGCTGAAGCTGCCCACGGCCTCGCAGGAGGCGCTGGGGGACGTGCACTGGCGCTGCGAGCGCCGCGCCCTCACCCTCTTCATGGCGCGCGTCTTTGCCGACAAGGAGCAGCGCTACCAGGGCCAGCTGATGGTGGGTGGTGGCACGGCGCGGTGTGGTGTGGCACGTGGCGTCCCCCCCCCTGCTGAGCCACGCGTCGCCCCGGCAGAGCAAGCTGCAGGCGGCCAAGGAGGAGTTCTGCCGGCGCAACGAGGCGGCCTCGGAGGAGCGGTGCCGTGTGGTGCTGCAGGAGCTGTGGCAGGACATGGAGCGGCGCCTGGACCGTGGGGAGTACGCCGTGCCGGGGGGGTCGCGCCGCTTCCAGGAGCACCTGGGGGAGCTGATGGAGGAGTACCACCGGCGGCCTGGCTTGGGGGTGAAGGTGAGCGCCATGCCGGTGCCGGACACACGGTGCCGGTGCAGGACGTGTGGTGCCGGTGCCGATAGCACCCTGATGGCTGCACCCACCAGGCAGCGGCGGTGCTGGAGAAGTTCCTGCAGGAGCACGATGTGTTGGCGCGGGCGCTGTGTGCGGCTGACCAGCAGCTGTCGGAGCACGAGAAGGAGCGGGCGGCCAGCAAGGCAGCGGCAGCGGCGGCAGCGGCGGCTGCAGAGGCCATGAGGGCGTTGGAGGCGTGGCAGGAGGAGCTGCGGCACAGCCTGGAGGAGCACCAGCGGCAGCTGGAGGAGCGGCTGTGTTGCCAGCTGAGGGTGATGCTGGTGGAGCAGGAGCGCGTCATCGAGCACAAGCTGCGGGTAGGTGTGAGGGCGCGGCGGTGCTGGCGGTGCTGGGGGCTGCGGTGGCGGTGCTGAGCCCCCTCCGTGTGCCACAGGAGCAGCAGGCGCTGCTGCAGGATGTCTTCCAGTGCTTGGCCGAGGTGCTGCAGGAGCTGATCAGGAGGCTGCAGAAGGACAAGGAGGAAATGAAGAATCCATGGCACCAACGGGCGCTGGACAGGCTCAGCATCACCGCCAAAATCTTCCTGCCGGTTCTGGCACGGGTGGTGGTGCCAGAGGCCACGGTGGCAGCGCCGAGCCACCTCCGTGTGCTGCAGCAGCAGCAGGAAGCCTTCGAGCGCTTTGCCAAGGCGCTGCGGGAGCAGATCCGGAGGCTGCAGGAGGAGAAGGAGGAGATGAAGAAGCCGTCGTGGCACCAACAGGCACAGGACGGGCTCGGTATTGCTGCCAGTATCTTCCTGCCGGACCTGGCGCGGGTGGCGGTGGCGGGGGCCCTGTGGCTGATCCGGCGCGTGCTGTGACCTTGGTGCAACTCCAATAAATTCCTCCCTCCTGCCTCTCATTTTGGGTTTCCCAGAAATCAAGGCGATCCGGGAAAGGGCCGAGCAGCGGCCACCCTCCCCTTTGAGTCAACCGGGGTCAGGAGGAGGGGGGAGGGGAAGCTGCTTTTTATTCGCTGGTGCCGGGGTTTTGGTTTCGTTTCTGCTGGTGCTGGGAGCAGGAATGGAGGAGCCGCTGTGCCTGGTGCGCAACGGGCCCGACGGGGTGCTGAGCGCCGACCCCGCGGCGCTGGAGGTGCTGAGCAGCATCAGGCAGCCCCTGGTGGTGGTGGCCATCGCCGGGCCCTACCGCACCGGCAAGTCCTTCCTCATGAACCAGCTGGCGAAGCGGCGCAGCGGTGAGCCAACGGGGGCATCGCCAATTAACGGGATTAACGAGGGGGTTAAGGGAGGATTAACGGGGCCGGCGGGTCCCGCTCACCCTCCCGACCCCTCTCCCGGCCCCGCAGGCTTCCCCCTGGGCCACACGGTGCAGGCGCACACCAAGGGGATCTGGATGTGGTGCCTGCCGCACCCGCGCCAGGCCGACACCACCCTGGTGCTGCTGGACACCGAGGGGCTGGGGGACCCCAACAAGGTGGGTGTGGGACCGAGGGGGGGGCCCGGGACCACCGGATCTGGCCCTGACGCCCCCCCCCCGGGTGTAGGGTGACAGCCGTAACGACGCCTGGATCTTCACGCTGGCGCTGCTGCTCTCCAGCACTCTGGTGTACAACAGCTCCGGCACCATCGACCAGCAGGCGCTGGAGAACCTCGAGTATCCGGCACTGGGAGGGGGCGAGCCTGCTTTGGGAGGGGATTGGGGGGGGGGTTAGGGGAATTTTTGGGGGGCCTTGAGGGGATTTGGGGCTTAAGAGTTAATGGGGGAGCGGGGTTAGGGTAGAGTTGTGGGGTTTGGGGTGAAGTTGTGGGGTTTAGGGGGATGTTTTGGGGTGGGGGGATGTCAGATTTTGGGGGATTTGGAGTTTAAGGGGGCAGTGCAGGGTTTAGGCTGCAGTTTTGGGATTTGGAGGAATGCAGGATTTAGGGGGCAACGCAAGATTTAGGGTGAAGCTGTGGTGTATGGGATGATAAGGGACTGCGGGGGATATGGGTTTTGGGGTGAGGCTGTGGGATTTAGAGGGGATGAGGGATTTAGGTTGAGGCCACAGAGGCAGGGACAGTGCTTGGGCTGAAACGTGGCGTTTAAGGGGAGCCAAGGCTTAAATTTTAATGGGAGGATGCAGGATTTTTTTGGGGGGGTGCAGGATGTGGGGGGAATGTGGAACTTAGGGGGAATTTAGGATGAAGCTGTGGGATTTAGGGGGATGTCAGATTTGGGGGGACACGGCACCTGGGGGGTGACGAGGATTCAGGGTGAAGCTGCGGGATTTGTGGTGAAACTGGGGTTTGGGGGGGCACATGTGGGGTTTGGGGCCGAGCTGTGGGATTTGGGGCATTTTGGGGGGGGGAGGCCGGGCTTGGGGCCCCTGCGGGTGTCCGTTGAGTTCCTGAGCGGGCGCCAGGCTGGTGTCGGAGCTGACGGGCTTCATCCGGACACGGGCGGGCACCGGGGAGCGGGCGGGGGAGGCGGAGGACAGCGAGTTCGTGCGCTTCTTCCCCGACTTCATCTGGGCCGTGCGCGACTTCACGCTGGAGCTGCGGGCGGACGAGCGCTCCATCAGCGAGGACGAGTACCTGGAGCGGGCGCTGGCCCTGAAGCAGGGTGAGCGGGCGGGTGGGGAGGCGGCACGGAGGCGGCGGTGGCGGCGGTAACGGGGCTCACGGTGCCCCCGCTGCCCCCGCGCAGGCTACGGGCGGCAGGTGGTGGCGTACAACACCACGCGGCAGTGCATCCGCAACTACTTCCCCACACGCAAGTGCTTCGTCTTCCCTCCGCCCGTGGGCGTGGAGCAGCAGGGCCGGCCCGAGGAGCTGCCCGAGGCAGCGCTGCAGCCCCGCTTCCTGGAGCAGGTGAAGCGCTTCTGCCAGCACGTGCTGGCCGCCTCCAGGCCCAAGCAGCTGCAGGACGGCGCGGAGCTCAACGGCCGCAGTGAGCAGGGTGGCGGCGGGGGGGGCTCAAGGGCTTGGCGGCGGCGCTGGGGCCTCACTGTGCCTCTCCCGGCAGCGTTCGGCACGGTGGTGAGGAGCTACCTGGAGACCATCAGCAGCGGGCGCGTGCCCTGCCTGGAGGGGACGATGGCGACGGTGGCGGCGAGCGAGAACGCGGCGGCGGCGGCGGAGGCGCTGGAGGAGTACCGCATAGGCATGCAGGAGGTGGTGCTGCCGGCTGAGCAGCGCGAGCTGTCGAAGGCGCACAACCGGTGGCTGCAGCAGGCGCTGGCTGTCTTCCACCACCGCGCCTTCCGGGACCGGGACCAGCAGCACCAGCTGAAGCTGATGGTGTGTGGCAGCGCCCCGCGGGCCCTCGCCGGGTGTTCCCGGCCCTGCTGCGGCGCTGACGCCGTCCTGGTGCCCGCAGGCGGAGCTGCAGGCCGAGTACGGGGCGCTGCTGGAGCGGAACGAGGAGGCGTCGCGCACGCGCTGCCAGGAGCTGCTGGCCAAGCTGGCCCAGCCCCTCGAAGCCAACTTGACCCAGGGCACCTACGCCCAGCCCGGTGGCTACCGTGCTTACCAGGCCGACCGGCAGCGCTTGGTGGATGCCTACCGGGAGGCCCCAAACAAGGGCACCAAGGTGAGGACAGCGCTGCGGGGCTTGGGGAGGGGGCTCAGGGCTGTTCCCTCACCCCCCTGAGGCCCTGCAGGCCGAGGAGATGCTGGACAAGTTCCTGGAAGGGCGCAAGGCGGAGGCCGAGGCGATGCTGAAGGCGGACAACGCGCTGACTGAGGCTGAGAAGCTGCTGGCAGGTAAGGGCCGCTGCCCCGGTGCGTCCCCGCAGCCCCGGGGCCGACTCCCAGAGTCCCCTCATGTCCCTGTCCCCTCCCTAAGACCAGAAGCAGCAGGCCGAGCTGCTGGGGCAGGCACAGAAGGCGGCGGAGGAGCGCAACAAGCAGCTGGAGGTGCGGCTGGCCGACCAGGAGCGCAGTTACCAGGAGAGCCTGAGGATGATGGAGGCCAAGCTGCAGGCGGAGGCACTGAAGGCACAGGAGGAGATCAAGCGGGCCATGGAGGCCAAGATGCAGGAGCAGCAGCGGCTGCTGAAGCAGGGCTTCAGCGAGCAGGCCAAGCTGCTGGAGGACGAGGTGGCCAACCTGCAGAAGTCGCTCAAAACCCAAGACACGGTGGGACACATCTGCAAGACCCTGCAGGTGGCCCTGAAAGCCGCCTGCGACGTGGTCATCATGCTCAACAAAAACAAGGCCCTCAAGTAGGCGGCGTGCCGGGGCACTGCCGCCGCCGCCGCCGAGGAGCCGAAGGGAGGCGCGGGGCAGCGCTGCTTGTGCCGCCTGCATGGCCGCGGCAGCCGCCGCTCCCGTGCCAAATAAAGCCGCTTTCACACAGCTCCCGTGCCGATGCTTCACCGCCTCGCCGCAGGGGCCCAGAGGGCTCCAAGGAAGGCTCCGCCGGCGCCTTCCGCTCCTCCCGTTCCTTCCCGGCGCCACCGCGGCTTTGCCCTGTACCGGAAACGCCGGCGAGGAGCCCCCTGCACGCCCCCTCCCGGTTCCGGGAGGCGCCACCACCCCCCAGCGCTCCCCCGGCCGCTCTTCGCCCCACCCCGGGAAACTCCCGGTCCCCTCCCGGTCGTTCCCCGCCCCCCCCGGCCGCTCCCAGACCCACCCCCTCCCCGGCGGTGACCTCCCGGCTGTCACCGGAGCGAAGCGCGCCCGGTGCTGCCCCAGCCAGCGCTGACGTCACGCCCGCAGCGCGCCCCCACGTGGCGGCGGCGCGCCATGACCTTGCGAGGGGGGGGGGGCGGGAACGCGGAGCCACGCCCCTTCGGCGCTCCTATTGGCGGGGCGAAATCTCGCGGAGGGGGATTGGAGGAGAAGCTCTCGCGAGACTCGGGCCCTGCGCCTTCCCCCGGGCGGCCCCGCGCTCCCTCCTCTTCCGGCCCCGCCGCGCGCGCACGGAGCAGCGAGGTCGGGACCGGGACCGGCACCGGGGGGGAAGGACCGGGGATGGGGAGGGACCGGGGCGCGGAAACGGAACCGGGGGGGCGGGGACGCGGCCGGGACCGCGACCGGGACCTCGGGGGACGCGGAGGGCACGGGGGGGGGGCTCCCGGTCCCGGTTCGGGTCCCGGTCCCGGTGGGGCTGACCCCCCCCCCCCTCCGTGTCCCGGTAGATGCCCGGGGTGACGGTGAAGGACGTGAACCAGCAGGAGTTCGTGCGGGCCCTGGCGGCTTTCCTCAAGAAGTGAGTGCGGGGGGGACCGGGGGGCACCGGGAGGGGACCGGGGGGCACCGGAGAGCCCCCGGTAACGGCGCCGCCCTTAGGTCGGGGAAGCTGAAGGTGCCCGAGTGGGTGGACACGGTGAAGCTGGCCAAGCACAAGGAGCTGGCGCCCTATGACGAGAACTGGTTCTACACGCGGGCCGGTGAGTGCCGAAACGGCGGGGTTCTGCCCCAAAACGGGAGGGTTTCGCCCCAAAAGGAGAGGTTTTTCTGCGAAGAAGGATCTTTTTGCCCGAAACAGAGGGTTTTCTCCCTAAGAAAAGGAGTAATTTACCCCCAAACCAGGAGGATTTCCCTCACAAAATAGTGGAAGCTTTTATCTGCAAAGTCAGGAGCTTTTTGCCCAAAATAAACTATTTTTCCCCAAAACCGGGAGCTTTTCCTTCAAGAATTGGGAGGGTTTTCCCCCCAAACTGGGAGATTTTCCCCCCAAACTGGAGTCTCCTCCAAAATGTGAGAGGATTTCCCCCCGAAACCAGAAGCTTTCTTCCCCAAACCTGGAGTTTGACTAAAACAGAGGATTTTCCCCCAAAATCAGGAGCCTTTTCCCTAAAAAAGGAGATTTTTCCCCAGAAACCAGGAGCCTTTTTCCCCAAAGCAGAAGGTTTTCCCCAAAAACTGGAAGCTTTTCTCCCCAAAACCAGGAACTTTTTGCCTAAAACAGAGGATTTTCCCCCAAAACTGGGAGCCTTGTCCCCTCAAAACCAGGATTTTTTTCCCCAAAACAGAAGATTTTCCCCCAGGAACTGAAGCCTTCCTCCCCACACTCCAAAACTGGAAGTTTTTCTCCCCAAAACTGTGACCTTTTTGCCTAAAACAGAGGATTTTCCCTGAAAACTGATAGCCTTATCCCCCACAAGTCCAGGAATGTTTTCCCTAAAACAGAAGATTCTCCCCCAAAACTGGTAGCCTTTTTTCCCCAAAACGGGAAGCTTTTCTCCCCCAAAAAGGGAGCTTTTAGCGTAAAACCGTATTTTCATCCCAAACCAGGAGCCTTTTTCCCCAGAATGGGAAGCTTTTCTCTGTCAAACTGTGAGCTTTTAGCCTAAAACAAAGGATTTGCCCCCCAAATCGGGAGCCTTATCCCTTATAAAGCCAGGATTTTTTCCCCCAAAACAGATTTTCCCCCCAAGAAGAGGAGCCTTGTGTCCCCCTTAAAAAAAAAAAAAAAAACTATTTTCCCTTAAAACACACGGTATCTCCCCAAAACCAGCAACCTTCCCCCCAAAACCCTCCATCTCCGTGGGAAACCCCCCAACCCTTCACCCCGACGCCCTATTTCCCCCAAACCTCACACTTTTCCCCCAAAAAAACCTTCCCTCCCCCTCAGCCTCCACCGCCCGGCACCTGTACCTGCGCGGCGGCGCCGGCGTGGGCTCCATGACCAAGATCTACGGCGGGCGGCAGCGCAACGGCGTGATGCCCAGCCACTTCAGCCGCGGCTCCAAGAGCGTCGCCCGCCGCGTGCTGCAGGCCCTCGAGGGGCTCAAGATGGTGGAGAAGGACCAGGACGGGTGAGGAGCCCCCTTTTGGGGCGAATTCTTTCATTTTCGTCGCTTTTTGTTCCGCTGGTTTTGCTCTCTTCTCAACGCTCTGTCTGTTTTTCGCCAGCGGGCGCAAGCTGACGCCGCAGGGGCAGCGGGATCTGGATAGGATCGCCGGGCAGGTGCGTGCCCTGTTTTGGGGTGATCTAAGAGGTTTTTGGTGGTTTTTATCTTGGTGGTTTTCACGCTGACAGGGGTCTCTCTGCCTTCCGCAGGTGGCGGCCGCCAGCAAGAAGCACTAGGGGTGACGCTGCGGAATAAAAACAGCTTCGTTAACACAGAGTCTGGAGTGGTCCTTCCGAATGCTGGGGGGAAAATGGGGGGGTTTGGGGGTCGGGGGGGCTTTTTGGGGGAAAAATGAGGATTTTTGTCCAAAAAATGGTGCTGCGGGGGAAAAAAAGTTATGGAATTGGCCCTTGGGTTTGGGGCGCCTGGCCTCACTGTGCGGCCCCATAAACATGATCAGTCCCTCCAGCCCTGATTTATCAGCATTTTTATTTAAAATTTAAGGGAAAAAACACCCAAATCAGCTCTCTCCGCAGCTGCCTCACTGCTGCCTGGCCTCACCAGACTAAAAACTGCTTTTTTTTTGAGGAAAAAGCAGCAGAAATGCCCTTTGGTCCCCAAAATGACCATTTCTAGGTGTCACCAGTGGGTTTGGGGGGAGAAAGCGCGGGGCTGGGAGGGAGCAGGGGCTCAGCCCTGGGAGAAACGGGGCGAAAATGGGCGATTTTGGTGCAAATTCCTCCATGGATTGGAAGAATCCTGAAAGAGGCAGGAAAACGGCAGCGTTTGCAGCGATTTATAGATTTTTTTTTTTTTTTGCAACAAAACAAAGCAAGAATGACAGCGGAGATGGGGCTGAAAGGGAGAAGCAGCTGTTGTGTCAGCTGCGCTGATTTGGGATTTATTTTTTTTTAAAAAAAAAGCTTTTTTCCTTCTTGGGAAGGGGGGGGAGCGGGCGTTTTTAGGTATTTTTAGGCTTGTCTTTCTTTTAACCAGCGTGGTTCTTGTGGCCTTCCAACAACCGCCCCTCCTGCGTGGCGATGCCAGAGTGGGCAGGCGAGAAGAAGGGGGAAGAAATAATGTTTTTTTGATTGAAGACGTCAAATTGGAGGATTTTAACCCAGCTGGGCAGGAGGAGCCTCTCAGAGACCCCTCAGAACATGGGAAAGGACGGGGGGGAAGGGGCCCCTGCCTTGGGGTATTTTTCCTACTTGTTTTGGGGAAGTTTAATGGGATTTTAAGGGGAATTTAATGGGATTTTAACAGGAATTTAACGGGGCTCAGCAGAGCCTGAGGGGACTGGGGAGGGCGACAGCACCTTACCTCCAAATACACCACGGAATTCCTCCCAAATCGACTTCAGGGCACACTTTGGGTCCCTCCCCGTCCCTCCAAGGGGGTTCTGGGTCAAAAAAAAACTTTTTTCTCCAAATTTTACCTCAGAAAAAAGGAGCTACGCGACCCGCGCGGGCGGGGGCGGCCGTTTAACGGTCGTCGCGCCCCTCGGCGGCACGCGCCGCTCGCGGCCGCTGATTGGCTGAGGGCCGGGAAAGGGGGCGGGGCCGCGCCGTGGGCGGGAAAGGCGCTGAGGGAGAAGCGGCCCCGCCGCCATTTTGTGCCGCGGCGGCACCGGGGGTCCCGCGGGCTCCCGGGGGGCTCAGGGCCCGGCCTCGGCCCCGCCGCCCCCCGCAGCCGCCTCAGGAGCCTCGGGGGCCTCGAGGGGGGCTCGTCCTGGCCGCTGTCGGTGTCTCCCGTGGGGTGTTCCAGGCCCTGTCACGGCCCGGCCTCGTGCGGCGCTGCTGCTCCTCATGGTTGCGGTGAGAGGCGCCGGCGTCCTGTGGAGAAAGAAGTCGGTGAGCGCTCATTCACCAGGCCTGGCAGGGTTTTTAGAAGCGTTTGGACTCTGCGCGTAGTCACGCAGTCTAAAATTTGGGGTAGAGCCGTGCTGGGGTCTCAGTCCTTGTGGGTCCCTTCCAACCGGGGATATTCTCTGGTTCCTGAGCCCTCCCTGAGGTGCTCGAGGCTCACGAGGAGGAGGAGAGATTTTGGCTTTTTTCCTCACTGCCTCCCTCAGCTCAGGCTCGTGAGGACGGGAGATTTTGGCTTTCTCCTCCCTCAGCTCCTCACCTGTGCGCCCACCCCCCCACGCGCCCCTTTCAGCCCCTTTCAGCCCCTTTCAGCCCCTTTCAGCCCCTTTCAGCCCTTTTCAGCCCCTTTCAGCCCCTTTTAGCCCCTTTTAGCCCCAGAGGGGCCCTGTTTTGCTCCCATCCCGGCGTGGTGCTGATCCCCGTCACCTCCCCACCTTCACCTGCTCCCCAAAGGCGTCACCGGGGCGGGCCGGTGCCCGCGGGCTGCAGCAGGACCGGTTGGTTCCCCTGGCTTGGTTCCCCTGGCTTGTTCCCCTGCCGTGCCGGGCGGTGCCGAGCCCTCGGGGCTGGGGCTCCCCTTTTCCCTGTCCCTTTTTTCCCCATCCTGACGTGCTCCAAGCCCCCCAAACCCACCCCTTACCTGCTGGGGGAGGCCCCGCAGCCGCAGCGTTGGGGGCAGAGGAACCTTTTGGAGGCACAGAAGAGAGGACGCGCTGCTGCTGCTGCTCCTGCTCCTCGTCTCCTCCTCGTTGGGCTCCAGCAGGGTGACAGCAGCCAGGGCACGCGGCTGCACATCGCCTCCTCGTTAAGCACTGAAGCTAATTAACCCCCAGGACCCAGCACCCGTCGCCTCCCCGGCCTGGTGCCGCAGCGTTTTGCCCCGAGGTGGCCGCGCTTCTCTCGCGCGCCGTCCCACTAGAGGGCTCGGCGGCCGCACCACGGGGGTGGCAGTAAGATTTGGGGCAAAACACGCAGAAATTGGGCATCGCTTCGGGCTCCTGTCCCAGTCTCACCCCTGCACGCTGAGTTTCCAGCCGGGGTCCCCTGGGACGGGGTCACCTCCTCATCACTTTGGGGTGCCACAGACCCCTCAGCGGGGTGCTCAGGGCGTCCCTAATGTCAAAAAAACCCCAAATCCTCCTTTTTTCTACCATTTCTCCCAGCTGCAGGGGCTCCCCGCAACCCGCCGAGGCCGTCTCTGTGCGTTCGGCCCCATCCCCGCCACCGGTGGGGCCGCCGAATCCTGCCGTAAGTTCCCTTTTTTTTTTGCCCCGTTTCCATGCTTTTCGCCCCGTTTTTGGGGCTGCCCGCCAGATCCCGAATCTTTCGGCCACCAAAAGGGCGTTTTTTGGGGCAGCTTCGCCTCGCCCCTCCCCGCGCCGAGCCGCGACGTGCCCCGCGTGCCGACGAGCCCCCGAGCGGCCGCGGGGGGCCGAAAGGGCGACAAACAGCCCCGAAAAGGCGACGAACGGCCCCAAAACGTCGCGCTGGCCCCCCCCGCGGCCCCCCCCGGAGCCGGGCGGCGCAGAAAGGCCGCGCTGTTCGCGCTGAGTCGCCGCTTTGTTCCGTGCTGCCGGGGGTGAGGGCTGCCATAGAAACCCCGCTGCCCTCGCCGGGGGGACAATGGGCACGTGGGGGGGACCCTTTGGCCCCCGAGGGGGGGGGAAGCTGTGATTTTTTTGGCGAAAAAGCTGTGATTTTGGGGGTAGGGGCAGCACTTTGGGTGCCCCCTGTCCCGCCCTGGGGTGCTCGCCGCCACTTTTGGCCGCCCCCATCCCAGCTCGGGATGCGGGGGTCTCGTCCTGGGGGGGCTGCGACCCCAAAAGGGGGGGGGCAGACCCTCCCCCACCCCTTCTTAGCGCACCCCAATCCCTTTTTGGGGTCCCCAACCCCTCGTGGGGGGGGTTCTGCTGCCATGTCCCCCCCCCCAAAGCTGGGGGGCGCCAGCCCCAGCCCCCCCCTCACCCCTCGGGGGTCTCGGCGCTGGGTCCCCTCCCCCGGGAAGGGGGTGGGGGGGGGGCGATGCAGGACCCCCGGGGACCCTTATGGGGGGCTCCCAGCCCCCCAGCACCCGCATGGGACTGTAAACAGCGGCCTCCCCGGCGGCCCCGGCTCCTCCTCCGCGCCCATTGGCCCGGCCTCTCGCATCTCATTAGCATACATTATCCCGCCAGCAGCCCGCTGCCAGGTGGGGAGCGGCACAGGGACGCGGCAGCCACCATGAAGCCCCCCCGCGGCCCGCCGCTGCTCGCCGGCCTCCTCCTGCTCTGGGCGGCGGGCGAAGGTAGGAAGGATGCGCCCCCCCTCGCTGTGTCCCCCCCCCCCGTGTGTGTGTGTGTTCCCCCCCCGTGTCCCCCCCCCTTCCCCTCCGCATCCACCTGCTCCGCAGCGCCCGGCCCCGCGTTGCGCCCCTACCCTACAAGAAGTGGGGGGGGGGAACACGGCTTGGGGAGCCCCCCCCCGACCCCCAGCCCCTCTTCATCCTCCCGGGGGGGCCCCCCCGAGCCCGCTGGGCCCCCGCGGTGCCCCCCCCCTCATCCCAGCTGCCTCCGCCGCGCATCCGCAGCCCTCCCGCGCCGCCTCCCCCCGCGAGCCCCCCCCCCAAAGCACAGAACCCAAGCAGGGGGGGGTTCCCCATCACCCCCTCCCCAAATCGGGGGGGCTCCCCCTCCCCAAAATTAACTGGGGGGGGGGGGCTCCCCCTCCCCCAGGGCTCCTAATCCCCGTGCCCCCCCCTTTCCTCTCCCAGAGCCGGGAAGGGGAAGATGGCGTTTGGCAGCCCCCCCCCGGCGCCCCCCATCCCTGCTGATGTCCCCCCCCTTGTCCCCATCGCCCCCCCTTGTCCCCAACCCCCTCCCCATCCCTTTTAGCCCCCCCCCATCCCTTTTACCCCCTCCCCATCCCTTTACCCCCCCCCGGTCCCCATCAGTCCCCTCAGCTTTGTCCCCCCCCAGCCTGCGGCAGGGACAGGGGGACACCGGGGGGGGGGACGCACACACGCGGGTGCCACCCCCCGACCCCCCCGCGGGGGGGGCACGGCCATCCCTGACCCCCCAGCCCCGGCTGTCCCCTGGTGTCCCCCGGCGTCCCCAGGCCCTCGTGTCCCCGCGCCTCCTCCCGGCGTCCCCGTGCCCTCGGCTGTCCCCGCGGTGCCCCCCCCGTGCTGTCCCCGCGGTGCCCCCCCCCCGCTGTCCCCTGGTGTCCCCCCCCCGTGTCCCTGCACCCTCCTGCCACCGTCCCGGCCCCCTCGTGGCTGCTGTCACCGCTCCTGGCCACCTCCTGCCCCCATCCTGCGGGTGGCACCGCCGGGGGGACACCACTGGGGACACGCTGGTGGCCTCGGGGACACGCTGGTGGCTTTGGGGACACGCTGGTGGTTTTGGGGACTCAGTGGTGGCTTTGGGGACGCCACGCTTTTGGGGACACCATGCTTTTGGGGCCGTGGGGGCCTTGGGGACACGGTGCCACCACCCCCGTCCCGCCCGAGGTGCCAGGCGCCACCGGCCCCGGCAGAAAGAGCCGATTGTCCCCACGCCACCGTGGCCACGTCCCCCCCCCCGGGGGCCACCCGCCGGTCCCCGCGCGCCCCCCTACCCCACTCGGCGAGGGGGGGGGGGGGACATTAAAAGGGAAGGGGGGGGCCACACAAAGCGTCCCTTTGTCCCCGCTGCTCCTCCGTGGGCGCCGCCGGCCCCGGGGTCCCCGCGAGCCCCGGCCCGGCCGCGGTGACCTTGGCGCGGGGATGACCTTGGCGGTGGCGCCGCGGTCGCCGTGGCGACCCTCAAAAAATAAAAGAGAAGGGGGGGGACGCGGGGGGGTGGGACGCGGGCCTGGGGGGGGCGTTGCGCTGACACAGCGGAACCGCGGCGCCGGGGCTGGGGGGGCACCGGCAGCGGTGGCTCCGGCCCCGTGCCCTCTGACCCCGGCCCCGGCCCCGTTATCCCCCCCCGGGGGCTCCCATGTCCCCGTTAACCCCCCCCGGGGACTCTCCCATCCCCGTTACCCCCCCCCCCCCGCTGGCTGTCCAATCCCTGTGACCCCCCCCCAGCGGCTGTCCTGTCCCTGTTGCCCCCCCTCGGTGGCTGTCCCATCCCCATTAACCCCCCCCCATCCCCATTAACCGCCCCCCGTTGGCTCTCCCGTCCCCGTTACCCCCCCCCCCGGTGTCTCTCCCATCCCCGTTACCCCCCCGCTGGCTGTCCCTGTGCCCCCCCTCGGTGTCCCCAACCTGTCCCCATCCTCACTGCTGGCCCCACATGCACCCCCAGTGCCCCCATCCCGGTGCCCCCAGCCCAGTGTCCCCAGTCCCTGGTGTCCCCGTCCCCAGTGCCCCCATCCTGGTGTCCCCACCCCCGGTGCCCCCATCCCATTGTCCCTGTCCCTGGTGGTGGTGTCCCTGGTGCCCCCAGCCCAGTGTCCCCATCCTGATGTCCCCATCCCGGTGCCCCCACCCCTGGTGGCGGTGTCCCCGTGTCCCCAGTGCTCCCACCCCTGATGTCCCCAGTACCAGTATCCCCATCCCAGTGCCCCCATCCCGATGTCCCTGGTCCTGGTGTCCCCATCCTGGTGTCCCTGTGTCCCAGTATCCCAGTGTCCTGGTGGTGGTGTCCTGGTGTCCCCATCCCCGGTGCCTCCATCCCAATCCCCCCCCCGGTGTCCCCATGTCCCGGTGCCCCCCCCAGTGCCCCCCCCCGGTATCCCAGTGTCCTGGTGGTGGTGTCCCGGTGCCCCCATCCCCGATGCCTCCGTCCCAATCCCCCCCATCCTTGGTGTCCCCATCCTGGTGCCTGCACCCCAGTGCCCCCCCCGGTGTCCCAGTTCCCCCCCCGGTGTCAGTGTCCCAGTGCCCCGTCCCCCAGTGTCCCCATCCCGGTAGCCCCATCCCAGTGCCCCCACCCCAGTGCCCCTATCCTGGTGCTGTCCTGGTGCCCCCCCCTGGTGTCATGGTGGCCCCCCCGGTGTCCCAGTGTCCCGGTGCCCCCACCCCCGGTGCCTCCATCCCAATCCCTCCCATCCCGGTGTCCCCATGTCCCGGTACCCCTACCCCCGGTGCCCCCCCGCGGTGTCCCGGTGCCCCCCCCCCGGTGTCCTGGTGCCCCCCCCGGTGTCCTGGTGCCCCCCCCCGGTGTCCCGGTGCCCCCCCCGGTGCCCGGTTGTGAGGGGGCCGTGCGCGCAGGGCGCGCGCAGGAGGTGCAGGCGGAGAACGTGACGGTGCTGGAGGGCAGCACGGCGGAGATCACCTGCCGCCTGCACCACTACGACGGCTCCATCGTCGTCATCCAGAACCCCGCGCGCCAGACCCTCTTCTTCAACGGCACCCGCGGTGAGCGGGGGGGCGCCGGGGGGGGCGCTGGACACGGGGGGGGGCGCCGGGACACGGGGGGGGGGCACGGGGACACAGGGGGGGGGGCACCGGGACACAGGGGGGCACTGGGACACAGGGCGACACCAGGACACTGGGGGGAGAACTGGGATGTGGAGGGGGCACCGGGACACGGGGAGGGCAACGGGACACTGGGGGGGCTCCAGGGCATGGGGGGAGCTCCAGGAGATGGGGGGGGCTCGGGGACATGGGGGGGGCACCGGGATGCCAGGGCAGCACCGGGACGTGGGGGGGAACTGGGATGTGGAGGGGGCATTGGGATGCAGGGGGGGGGCACTGGGACATGAGGGGGGGGGACACCGGGACACGGGGGGGGCACCAGGATGTGGTGGGGGGCTCTGGGACACGGGGGGGAACTGGGACATTGTGGGGGCACCAGGATGCGGAGGGGGGCACCAGGACATGAGGGGCGGCTCTGGGACAAGGGGGGGCACCGGGATACGGGGGGGATGCCGAGGGGGCACTGGGGTGCAGGGGGGGGGGCATGGGGATACCAAGAGGACACCCAGCAGGGGTGGGGATATGGGGGAAGGATGGGCGGTGGTTTTGGAGGGGGGGGAGCATGTGGGGTCCCTGGGGTGCTTGGGGGGTGATTTATGGGATGGTTATGGGGTCCCTGGGGTGGTCGTGGGGTGGTTGTGGGGTATCTGGGGTGATTTATGGGATCCCTAGGGTGGCCCTGGGGTGGTTGGGGGGTCCCTGGGGTATTGGGGGGACATTATGGGATGGTCACTGGAGCAAGCGTGGGGCAATTGGGATGAGCGTGGGGTGAGCGGGGTGAATATAGGGTGACCCTGGGGCAACCGTGGGGTGAGCGGGGTCATCATGGGGTGGCTGTGGGGTGGCTCTGGGGTCAGCGGGGTGGCAGTGGGGTGGTGGTGGGGTGGCCGTGGGGGCAGTGGGGTGGTCGTGAGGTGCTTGGGGGGTCCCTGGGGTGGCCGTGGTGTGAGTGGGGTGACCGTGGGGTGGCTGTGGGGTGGCAGTGGGGTGCCTGTGGGGTGCTTGGGGTATCTGTGGGGTGGCTGTGGGGTGGCTGTGGTGTGAGCAGGGTGGCTGTGGGGTCAGCAGGGTGTCAGTGGGGTGGCTGTGGGATGGCTGTGGGGTGAGCGGGGTGTCTGTGGGGTGAGCGGGGTGGCTGTGGGATGACTGGGGTGTCCGTGGGGTGCTTGGGGTGTCCATGGGGTGCCCGTGGTGTCTGTGGGGTGGCCGTGGTGTGAGCGGGGCTGTCGCAGCGCTGAAGGACGAGCGGTTCCAGCTGGCCGAGTTCACGCAGCGGCAGCTCCGCATCCAGCTGGCCCGCGCCCGCCTGGACGACGAGGGCGGCTACTTCTGCCAGCTCTACACCGAGGACACCCACCACCAGATCGCCACCCTCACCGTGCTGGGTGCGTGTGGGGCCGGGCGGGGGCGGGATGGGGCCAGGAGTGGGGTCGGGGCTGGGATGGGGCCGGGAATGGGGTTGGGAGTGGGGACGGGGCCGGGACGGGGCCGGGAACGGGGTCGGGAGCAAGGTCGGGAATGGGAATGGGGTTGGGAGTGGGGTCGGGGCCGGGACGGGGCCGGGATGGGGCCGAGAATGGGGTCGGGGCTGGGATGGGGCCGGGACGGGGCCGGGAATGGGGTCGGGGCCGGGATGGGGCTGGGAATGGGGTCGGGGCTGGGATGGGGCCGGGACGGGGCTGGGAATGGGGTTGGGAGTGGGGACGGGGCCAGGACGGGGCCGGGAATGGGGTCGGGAGTGGGGCCGGGGCCAGGAATGGGGTCGGGAATGGGGTCGGGAACAAGGTCAGGAATGGGAATGGGGTCGGGAGTGGGGTCGGGACCGGGACGGGGCTGGGACAGGGCCAGGAATGGGGTCGGGAACAGGGTTGGGAATGGGGTCGGGAATGGGACGGGGCCGGGAACGGGGATGGGAGCGGGGATGGGGCCGGGACGGGGCCAGGAATGGGGTCGGGGCTGGGATGGGGCCGGGCCGGGGCTGGGAATGGGGTTGGGAGTGGGGTCGGGACCGGGATGGGGCCGGGAATGGAGTCAGGAACAGGGTCAGGAATGGGAATGGGGTTGGGAGTGGGGACGGGACCGGGACGGGGCTGGGAATGGGGTCGGGAACAGGGTCAGGAACGGGGACAGGACCGGGAATGGGGTCGGGAACAGGGTTGGGAATGGGGTCAGGAATGGGACGGGGCTGGGAACGGGGATGGGAGCAAGAATGGGGCCAGGACGGGGCCAGGAATGGGGTCGGGAACGGGGTCAGGATTGGGGTCGGGAACGGGACAGGGCCGGGACGGGGCCAGGAATGGGGTCAGGAACAGGGTCGGGAATGGGACAGGGCTGGGAATAGGGTTGGGAGCGGGGTCGGGACCGGGACAGGGCCGGGAATGGGGTCAGGAATGGGGTCGGGACCGGGGACGGGACAGGGAATGGGGTTGGGAGCGGGGACGGGGACGGGACGTGGCGTTGGCAGCGGCTCCTCCGCGCCCTGCACCACAAAGCGCAGCCCCACCTTTATTGGGGCTGATATTTGGGGGTGTTTCGGGCTGTTTTGGGGTGCTTGGGGGTGTTTTGGGGGCCGCTGACGCCCCCCCGGCCCCGCAGTGCCCCCCGAGACGCCGGTGGTGGAGGTGACGGAGCCGGCGGTGGAGGGGGGCGAGGTGGAGCTGAGCTGCGTCGTGCCCCGCGCCCGGCCCCCCGCCACCCTGCGCTGGTACCGGGACCGCAGGGAGCTCAAAGGTGACACGGGGGGGGCACGGGGGGGTTGGGGGGACATCGGGGGGGGACACGGGGACATCGGGGGCGTGGGGACCTCGTGGGGTCACGGGGAGCCTGCTGGGGGTGGGGATGGGGACACGGGGACAGGGATATGGGGACCCTGATGGGGATGGGGACAGGGGGGGACATCAGCAGGGGCACAGGGGAGGACACGGGGACATTGGGGGGGGTGGGGACCTTGTGGGGTCACAGGGAGCCTGCTGGGGGTGGGGACGTGGGGATGGGGACATGGGGACCTTGTGGGGTCACAGGGAGCCTTGGGGGGACGGGGACATGGGGACAGGGACATGGAGGAGACCCTGTGGGGATGGGGACGGGGACATTGGGACCCTGGCAGGGATGGGGACATGGGGACAGGGACTTGGGGACCCTGCTGGGGATGGGGACATGGGGACAGGGACTTGGGGATGTGGGGACGGGGACCTGGGACCCTGGTGGCCATGTGGGGATGGGGACGTGGGGATGGGGACATGGGGACCTTGTGGGGCCACAGGGACCCTGGTTGGGGACAGGGCCATGGGGACAGGGCCACGGGGACACCTCTGGGCACAAGGACAGGGCCACGGTGACCTCGGTGAGGTGACCACAACCCTGCTGGGACCGAGCCCGGGGTGGGGCTCCCCACATCCCAGCCCCACGGGGCCCCCTCAGTGACCACGGGGGGCGGTCCCGCTGCCCCCCCCACACCCCGGCGTCACCGTTGTCCCCTCTCATCCCCCCCCCGTCCCCCCCCGTCCCCCCCCGTCCCCGTGGCCAGGCTCGAGCAGCCGTGAGCAGCGGGGGAAGGTGTTCCGGCAGCGCTCGGTGCTGCGGCTGCGCGTGGAGCGCCGCGACCACGGCGCCATCCTCACCTGCGAGGCCACGCACCCCGCCCTGCGCGGCCAGCGCCGCCAGACGCAGTACATGCTGGACGTGCAGTGTGAGCGGGGGGGCTGGGGGGGTGTGGGGGGGCTGGGGAGGTGTGGGGGACATGGGGGGGAGTGGGGGGGCGTGGGGACACGGGGGGGTGTGGGGGACATGGGGGGGTGTGGGGACACGGGGGGGTGTGGGGGGATATGGGGATAAGGGAGGGAATAGGGGGGTCATGGGGACATGGGGGGGGCAGCAGGACACAGGGAGGGCGTGGGGGGGGCATGGGGATACGGGGGGGGCATGGGGGGGGTGTGGGGACATGGGGGGGAATGGGGGAAATGGGGGGGATCAGGGGGATGGGGGGGAATGGGGGGGATAAGGGGAGGAATATGGGGGGACACAGGGAGGGCATGGGGACACAGGGGGCATGGGGACATGGGGGGGGCATGGGGCGATGTTGGGGGGGACACGGGGGGGGTGTGGGGATGTGGGGGGGATGGGGGGATAAAGGAGGGAATGGGGGGGATGGGGGGAGATGGGGAATGGGGGGAGATGGGGGGATAAGGAGGGGAATGGGGGGACACGGGGACATGGGGGGAATGGGGGAGATGGGGGGATAAAGGGGGGGAATGGGGGGGTCGTGGGGATACGGGGGGGGAAGGGAAACGGGGGGGTGCAGGGGGACATGGGAATGGGGGGGACACGGGAATGGGGACACAGGACTGGGGGGGGGGGGGGACACGGGAATGGGGGCGCCAGCAGGGACTTGGTGGCACAGGCCTGGTGCCATGCAGGTGTGGGGGGGGGGCTGTGCCCCCCCCCGAGGTGCCCCAACCCCCCGGGGGGGCGCTAACACCTCCTCCTCCCCCCAGACGCCCCCACGGCGCGCATCCACCCGTCGCAGAGCGTCCTGCGGGAGGGTGACACCCTGGTGCTCACCTGCGCCGTCAACGGCAACCCGCTGTGAGTGGGGGGCTCCCCGACCCCATAACCCCCCCACAACCCCCCCGGACCCCTTAGTGACCCCCCCAACCCCCCCCCCCTTTTCCTCCCCCAGCCCCACCGACATCGCCTGGAGCCGGGGCAACGAGTCTCTGCCCGAGCGGGCGCGGGCGGAGGGCGAGGTGCTGACGCTGCCGGCGCTCAGCCCCCAGGACAACGGCACCTACAGCTGCCAGGCCGGCAACCGCCACGGCCGCGCCTCCGACCACTACGTCCTCGTCGTCTATGGTGAGCCCCCACCCCCCCTGTGCCCCCCCCATGGTCCCCACAGACCCCCGTGGTCCCCACAGACCCCCAGTGGGCCCCAACAGGTGCCCAGTGGTCCCCAAGGGCTTCAAACTGAGCTCCCCAGTGGCCCTTTTGAGACCCTGGTGGCCCAGGGAGTCCCTTGGTGGCCCCAAACCTGGCCCCCCAACCCCCCCTTGGTCCCCAAAGAACCCCAGTGGTCCCTACAGACCCCCGTGGGCTCCAGAGACCCCCAGAGGTCCCCAGAGAGCTCCCAGTGGTCCCCAGTGGCTCCAAGCTGAGCTCCCTGGGGGCCCTTTTGAGTCCCTGGTGTCCCAGAGAGTCCCCCAGTGGCCCCAAAACCGACCTCTTGGTGGTCCCAAGACACCCCCGGTGGCCCCAAACCCAACCCGCAGTGGTCCCAAGACAGCCCTGGTGGCCCCATGAGACCTCCAGTGGTCCCCATGAGACCCCCAGTGGTCCCCAGAGAGCTCCCAGTGGTCCCCAATGGCTCCAAACTGAGCTCCCCGGGGGCCCTTTTGAGACCCCGGTGGTCCAGGAAGTCCCTTGGTGGCCCCAACCCAGTCCCTCAGCCCCCCCCGGGACCCCTAGTGGTCCCTGGAGACCTCCAGTAGCCCCACGAGACCCTGGTGGCCCAGAGAGCCCCTTGGTGGCCCCAAACGCAGCCCCCAGTGGTCCCAAGGACCCCCCTCAGGACCCCAATAGACCCCAGTGGCCATAAAACCTCCCCAGTGGCCCCAAACCCAGTCCCTGTTGGCCTCAAGACCCCCCCTGGCAGCCCCCAGAGTCCCCCAGGAGCCCTCTGGTGGTCCCAAATTGAGCCCCAGGTGGCCCCAAGAGACCCTGGGTGGCCCCGTGAGACCCCGGTGGCCCCAAACCCAGCCCCCGGTGGCCCCAAGACCCCCCCTGGCAGCCCCCAGGAGCCCCTTGTTGGTTCCAAACTGAGTCCCAGGAGACCCTGGGTGGCCCCATGAGACCCTGGTGGCCCTGAGACCCCCCCCGGTAACCCCACGCCCCCCCCGGTAGCCACTGGACCCCCCCTGGTGGCCCCATGACCCCCCCTCTTGGCCCCATACCTGGCCCTGAGAGCCCCTCTGGTGGCCCCTCACCCCCCGCGGTGTCCCCATGCCCCCCCCCGTGTCCCCTCACTCCCCCTGGTGTCCCCACACCCTCCCTGTGTCCCCACACCCCCCCGCGCCGCCCCGGTGCCCCCCGGTGCTGACGGGGCTGTGTCAGACCCGGGGGCGGTGGGTGGCGGCGCAGCGCTCGGTGCCCTACGCCATCGTGGGCGGCATCCTGGCGCTGCTCGTCTTCCTGCTCATCTGCGTCCTCGTCACCATGGTCTGGTGCTCCATCCGCCAGAAAGGTGGGCGGGGCCTTCGGGGGGCGGGGCACAAGGGGGCGGGGCCTCGGGGGCGGGGTCTTCAAAGGGGCGGGGTTACGGGGCAGGGCCTCAGTGGGGCAGGGTAGTGGGATGAGGAATAGGCTGCAGGGGCAGGGGGTGGGGCTTAAAAGAAGGGGCGTGGCTAATGTAGGGGGCGTGGTTAATGAAGGGGGCGTGGACTAGAGGGGGCGGGGTCTCCAAAGGGGCGGGGTTACGGGACAGAGCCTCAGTGGGGATGGCGGCTGTGATGGGGAATGGGCTGCAGGGGGAGGGGCTTAAAATAGGGGGCGTGGCCAATGGACGGAGGCGGGGCTTGTGAATGCGTGATGGGGGCGGGGCTTGGTGTGTGGGCGGGGCTTGGGGTGAGCGCGGGGCTTGGTAGTTGGGGAGAAGGGGAACAGGCGAAGGGGGCGGGGCTTTGACGGGGGCGTGGTTTTATAATTGGGGTGTGGCTACGGGTGGGGCGTGGCTAAATTGAGGGGCGTGGCCATCCACGGGGTAGAGCATGTGGGGCGGGCTGGGGGCAGGCTGGAGGGACAGGGGCGGGGCTTAGGCGGCGAGGGGCGGGGCTTAGTCGGCGAGGGGCGGGGCTTGCGGTCGGGGGGCGTGTCCGGGGGCGTGCCCACGGGGCCGTGCACCCTCCCCCAGGCTCGTACCTGACGCACGAGGCCAGCGGGCTGGACGAGCACGGCGAGGCGCGCGAGGCCTTCCTCAACGGCGCCGACGGCCACAAGCGCAAGGAGGAGTTCTTCATCTGAGCGCGGGGGCGGGGCTTACGGGACGGGGCGGGGCTTGCAGGAAGGGGCGGGGCTTGTGGGGACGGGGCGGGGCTTGTGGGGATATGGGGATGGGGTGGGAAGGGGGAAAGGATGGGGGCAGGACGGGGGCACAGGGGGGGTCACGTGGGGACAGGAAGGGGGGTGGGGGGGTTGGGGACACGGGGGGGTCATGGGGGGGTCGCGGGGTCAGGCTGGGGGCGCTGGGGTCAGGCCGGGGGCGTTGGGGTTACGTGGGGTCACTGCAGCCCCGGGAATGAGGGAGGGTGGGGATGGGGGGGGGGGGGCATGGGGGAAGCAGGGGGAGGCCCCCGCCCCAAGCCCCGCCCACCGGGTGAGGCCCCGCCCATTCGGTCAGGCCCCGCCCACCTCCCCCTCTGCTGGGGGGGGGCTCGCACAGTTCAAAGCCATGGGGGGGGGGGGGGGGAGGAGGGGAGAGGGGGGAGGGGAGGGCTCCGCGCCCCGCCTGCCTGCAGCCCCCCCAGCACCGGGGGGGGGGAGGGGGCCTGGGGGGGGGCAGGTGGGGGGGAGGGCAATTAAGTAATTAATAATATATGAAGGGGGGCGTGGCCCGGGGCAGCCCCGCCCCCCCGTTGCTATGTAAATATGTCGCCTTTTAACCACCTTTGATACTCAATAAAACCCCCACGGATTCGTAGCCGGCTGTCCGGGGGGGGGGAGGGGCACCGGGGGGGAGGGGGAGGGGCACCGGGAGGGGGGAGGGGCACCGGGAGGGGGGAGAGGCACTGGGGGGGGCGGGGGAAATAGGGGGGGGGGAGGGGGAAAACGGGAAGGAACCGCGGGGGGGGGGAGGGGCTCGGCGCGCTCCCGGTCCGCGCCGCCAGGGGGCGCTGCCCCCGCACTGCGGCCCTCAGGCCACGCCCCCTTGTAGGCCACGCCCCCCTCCCGCGGGCCACGCCCCCACGCTGCCCATTCATAACAGCGGTACTGCTGGGGGATGACGTCACCCTGCGGGGAGGACACGCCCCCTGCGGGAGGCCGAGCCACGCATGCGCAGCGCTCTCTGTGGAGCCGCGCAGCGCGCATGCGCCCTCTTCTAATCCACGCGAGGACCCCGCGG
>CAXDIO010000008.1:0-20643 GCA_963989345.1 Clangula hyemalis | reverse complement strand
CCCTGGTGACCCCACGAGGGTCCCGGTGGGCTCAGGGGGTCCCCAGTGGGCTTGGGGCGCCTTGGGGGCACCTTGGGGTGCTTTGGGGCACCTTGGGGGTACCTCGGGGTGCTTTGGGGCACCTCAGGGTGCCTTGGGGGGTGCCTTGGGGGTGCCTCAGGGTGTCTTGAGGTGCATTGGGGCACCTTGGGGCGCCTTCGGGTGCCTTGGGGCACCTCAGGGTGCCTTGGGGGGTGCTTTGGGGTGCCTGGGGGTGCTTTGGGGTGCCTTGGGGGCACCTTGGGGTGCATTGGGGCACCTTGAGGTGCGGGTGGCCCCATCCTACTGCTACTGGGGGCCGCTCGGTGCCGGGTGATGCTGGAGCCTGACAGCGCCACGGGGACGCCCGGTGGGACCCCCGCCTTCCTCCCCAAGCCCCCCCTGTGGCCGCAGCCCTCCTCTTCCTCGGCCCCCATGGCCAAAAAGTTTCTCCGCGGCGCCTTGGAGGAGCCCGCGCCGCCTGGTGCACGGTGCTGGGGAGTCGTTGGCGCGGTGGCCGCGGTGCTGACGGGCTCAGGCCACCAAATTTGGGGTTTTTGGCAAGAGCAGGCTGCCAAATTCGGGGTTTTTGGAAGGAATGGGCTGCCCAATTTCAGGCTTTGAGGGGTCATCACACCGCGGTGCTTTGGCGCGGGGCTTGGCGTCTCTGCACGTGCCTGCCGCCGCGTCCCTCGGCAGCCTCCGCGGGGAAATCTGCCGAAATCGGGGCGAAATCGGGGCGAAATCGGGGCGAAATCGCCTCGTTTGCAGCACCGCCAGCAGCCGAGGCGGCCGCGGTGGGCTTGGAGAGAGGGAAGGGTCGCGTCCACCCGTGGTGGGAGCTCTCCGGCTGATTTCTGAGGGGGAAATTTGGCCGAAAACTCGGTGTCGGGGTCAGGCCTGGCGCCGGTGTTTGGCTTTTTCCCCGGGCACCGCCGAGGGCCCCCGGTGCCGCTCGGCCTCGCGCTCCCGAGCGAAGTCTGGAAATGATTTGGAGCAAAACGCGGCGCTGGGAGGAGGGAAGGAGGGAGGGAAGGGAAGCAAGGAGCGGGCGCCGGGCTCCTGCCTCGGACGGAGCGGGGCCGGCACCGGCACCAGGCACCGGTGAATCGGGGCGGCGAGAGCCGGGCGTCCCGGGGGGCTTTGGGGGGTGGGCGTGAGGGCCGCGGGCACCTCGGATTTGCCTTGGAAGCGTGGGGTCGGGGCTCCTGGAGCTCAGAGAGGTGCTGGTCGGGAGGGCTGGAAGGATGGAGATGGTTTTCGGCGGAGCTTCGGGGACTGGGAGGAATTGGGAGACTGGATTGGAGCGGAGTGGGGAGCCTGAATTGGTGCTGGGAGCCTAAACTGGGGCAGAGCTGGGGACCTAAATCGGAGTGGAGCGGGGAGGCTGAATCAAAGCAGAGCTGGGGACCTGGAGCGGGGCGGGGAGCCTGAACTGGATTGGAGTGGGGAGCCTGAATTGGAGCAGAGCGGGGAGCCTGAATTGGTGCTGGGAGCCTAAACTGGAGTGGAGCTGGGGACCTGAACTGGAGCAGGGAGCCTGAATTGGATTGGAATGGGGAGCCTGAATTGGTGCAGAGCTGGGGACCTGGATTGGATTGGAGCAGGGAGCCGGAATTGGTGCTGGGAGCCTGGATCGGAGTGGAGCTGGAGACCTAAATCGGAGTGGAGCTGGGGACCTGAATCGGAGCGGGGAGCCTGAATCGGAGTGGAGCTGGGAGCCTGAATCAAAGCGGAGCTGGGGACCTGAACTGGAGCGGGGAGCCTGAACTGGATTGGAGTGGAGAGCCTGAATTCGTGCTGGGAGCTGAAACTGGAGCAGAGCTGGGGACCTGGACTGGATTGTTGCTGGGAGCCTGAATCGGTGCTGGGAGCCTGGATTGGAGTGGAGTTGGGGACCTGAATTGGAGCAGGAAGCCTGAACTGGATTGGAGTGGGGAGCCTGAATCGGTGCTGGGAGCTGAAATTGGAGCAGAGCTGGAGACCTGGATTGGAGCGGAGTGGGGAGCCTGGACCAAAGCAGAGTGGAGGACCTGGTTCGGAGTGGAGCTGGGGACCTAAATCGGAGCTGGGGACCTAAACTGGAGTGGAGCCGGGAGCCTGAATTGAAGTGAAGTGGGGAGCCTGAATCGAAGCGGAGCTGGGAACCTAAATCGGTGCTGGGAACCTAAATCGGAGTGGAGCCAGGAGCCTGAATCAAAGCAGAGCTGGGAACCGAAGTCGGAGTGGATCTGGGGACCCGAATCAGCGCGAGGAACCTGAATCAGAGCAGGGCACCTAAACCAGAGCAGGGAGCCTGAACCGGAGCAGGGACCCCGCGTTCCTCCTGGCTGCAGCCCCGCGGGCTCCGCGCTCTGCTCGTGGCCTCCGAAATTTTGTGATTGACCCTCGGGGGGGGGGGGTTGCAGGGGGCTGCTGGGGGCAGCGCCGCTGGCGCCCGGTTCCTGGAGAGCCCGGGCACGCCGCTCGGGAGCCGGCCGTTAAAAATAGCCGCTCGCCGTTGGTATGTTCAGAATCTGCCCCGTTTCCTTTTTTAAATTTCTGTGAGCAAAGAAGAAGGAAAAAAAAAAAAGAAGAAGAAGAAGAAGAGCAGCAACCCCGCGCGGCGGCTGTTTACGTCTCAAATATTTATCAGCGCCGCCTGAGGGGGGGCTCCTGGCGGGGCCCTGCCGGGGGCTGGGGGCTTCCTCGGGGTCCCACAGCAGGGCCCTGCCCCCGTCCCGTGGCTCCGGGGTCAATTCTGATGGAGAAAAGCTCAAAAATAGAGAAATGGCACCCAAAAGCGTGGCAGGAGGAGCGGGTGACACCGTGGGGTGCAGGACGGGCGCTGCCCGCAGCTTGCTCCATCCGAAATCCTAAAGTTTGATGGTCCCAACGTGGTGTCACCCACGGGGACGCCTGCGGGGGGGCCACGAGTGAATTTCGGGGGATTTTGGGGGGCTGTGGGACCGGCACCAGGCGCCGAGGTGGCCGCAGCCCCGAGCTCGGGGTTCGTTTTCCACCTCTCCTCGCCGGGCAGCGCCGGGGGTAAAGTCCGAAGGCGTCCCCAGGTGTAAAGTCCTCCCCGGCGCCGGGGTTCCGCGTTCCGTCACCGGGCAGGGGGTGGGCGAGCCCCCCCCGGGGGGCTGGGGGACGGCAGGAGGAGCGGGGCGCATTTTAAGGCAGAAGTTGGGGATTTGAGCAACCCGGGGTTGGTGCCGGGGCCGCGGCGCCGCCGCATCCAGCGCTGCGTTCCCGTAACCGCTCGGCTTGGCGTTGGCGGGGGGGGGTTTTTTGGTGGAGAATCCCCAATTTGGACGCTCTGGGCTCGGCCTAACGATGGTTTTTGACACCCCGGTGCGTTCGCTCTGCGTTAAACCAGCTCGGCACGGGGCAGTAAGAGGGGAGAGGATGCGGGGGGGACGCGGTCGGCTCCTGTGCAGGCACCGAGCTGGCTCCAGGAGCCCTGCCTGAAACCCCGGGGCTCCTGGCACCGTTTCCTTGCCCCCCAGCACCCCGGTGTCTGGCTCGTGGCTGCCCGATGAAGCCCCCGCCGGTTTTTGTAGGGTTTTTGGCGAACCCGCTGCTCAGAAACGAGCCCGCGTGGGGCCAAATCCGATTCCCAAGCCACAAAATTGGGGAATCCCTCTCCTGCTGGCTTCCCCCGGCCGTGGGGGTGGTCGTGGTGAGCCCCCAAACCACGGGCAGGGTCGTGGCGCTGCGTGGAGCCCCGCGGGTTCCCCCTCGAGCTCGTTCCCCGCTCCTTCCCCGTCTCTTTTCGAGCTGAGGGAGCTGGCTCGCGCCTCCTCGTTAGCTCGGAGCTCGTTAGCAGCCTCGTTTTGAGCCCTGCCCGGCCCACAGCTGCGGAGCAGATCCGAGCGGAGGGAGCGGGACGGGGGGGACACCAAAATAACACCAAAAACACGACGGGGAAAAAGAAAAACAAACCTAAAAGGAGCATTTCCCAGCCCCGCTCCTCAGGAGGGGCTTTGCGAGGAGGGCGGCAGGGGCTGAGGTTATGGCAAGGAGACCCTCGGCTCCCCCTTCTGAACCCAAATACCCCAAAAATGTGCCAAGAAATGCCCCAAAAACGTACAAACGCCCCAAAAACATGCAAAGAAACATCCAAAAAACGTACAAACGCCCCCAAACCATGCACCAAACCTGCAGAGGGGCGCGCGCCGTCCCGCGCTCGCTTGGCGTCGAGTAGGACGGACCCGCCGACCTCCCCCTCTCCGCTCACCCGTTTTGGTTGTAAAAAGGGCTTTTTTGGCCCCTCTGGATGGGGCTCGCGCCAGGAGGCGGCGGGGATGGCGCGGGGGAGCCGGCGCCCTGCCCCCTGCAAAGAAAAAAACCCCAAATAACGCTGGCGTTTGTGTTCAGGGAGGCTGAAGCCCAGAGGACCTCCAGCACCTGAGCAGATCTGGTCCTGCACGGGGATTTTGTGGCGGGCCCGGGCAGGATGAGTGGCGGTGCGCGCCCCTAGGTAGGTTCCACGCCGGGAGGAGCAGCTCCGCGTGCCGCCGCCGCGCCGCGTTAACGCCCCTCTCCGCTCTTTGCAGTTGACATGGATGATGAAGACGGCCGGTGCCTGCTTGATGTGATCTGGTGAGTGGGATTTCGGGGGCCCGCGGCGGCTTCGCTGCCTTCCTCCGCCCGCCTCGGCTTGATCGGGAGAGACCCCAGGCGCAAATAACCCCTGGGTGCGCTCGGGAGGGTTCCCAAGCTGCTGGGAATTGGGAGTTGGGTGGTTTATTGGGTCCCGTCCCCCCAAAAAAACCCACCCTGGGGCAGCACAGGGCACTTTGCCCGGCCCCTCCTTACCCCGAGCGCTGCTGGAACCCCTCCTCACGGCCCTGTCGGGGTTGTGAGTCCATCCCCGGAACGTTTTCGCCCCCTAAACTCTTCCCCTCCTGTTTTGCAGCGACCCTCAGGCCCTGAACGACTTCCTCCATGGATCCGAGAAGGTGAGCGGGGCCCTGGCCCCACCCGCGGGAGGCTCTGCCTAAAAAAAACTGCGCCGGCCAAAGACAACCCCGGGCTGAGACCCCTTCCACTTCCAGGACTCTTTTTTTTATTATTTTTGTCCCTTTTTTCCCCTTTTTCCTCGCTCCAGGCCCCCTAGGGCCCTGTCGGGCTCTGCCCAAGCCCTGGTGGCGGCGCTTCGGGGACCTCGGCGGAAGGGGTCGGGCGCTGCTCGCGCGGCACCCGCTGCATTTTGGGGCCATTTCAGGCAAAAACGGGTGTTCTCCCGGGAAGGCTGGGAGGGAGGCTCGCCCCGCCGCTGCCCGCGCGCCGTTCCCAGTCCGCGCTGAACTGGGCTTTTTTTTTGGTTGTTGTTTTTTTCATGATTTTTTCCTACTCCGTTTAAAGAAAGTAAACTCAATCTTTTTAATTACAGATTGACAGTGATGATCTCCTGGACAACACAGGAGATGCAGCCAGTGCCTTTTTTGAAGGTGCTGGGGTATGTATTTGGTTAATTTATACGTGGGGGACGGGAGCTTAGAAACCTTCCTTTTGATTTTTTTCCCCCTTTTTGTGTTTTTTTTTGGTTTTGAGGCTCGTTTTCAGGCAGTGCTCCCCGGATCTGGAGAGAAGCAGCCCCAAGGGGTCCCCCCCAGGTCGGGGGGAGCCAAGCCCGATGCTCGCGAGGGGCTGGAGAGCGCGGGAGGAAGGGGAGCAGGGGAGGAGCAGCGGCGCTCCCAGCCCTCCAGGGGGAATTGGGGGAAAATTCTGGCGTTTCGGAGCAGAAAGGTCTCCTGGCTGTCCGCTTTGCTCCCCCCAGGTGGGGCAGGGAGCACTCCTCTTCCCTCCTCTTCCTCACATCCCACGGGCGTAGCAGAGGGGAAACGAGAGGCAGAAATTCTAAAAACCTTTTCTTTTTGCCCCAAGAACCCGTTTTTTTTGGCCCGAAGGTCTTTTTTGCCCCCTCTACCTGCACATAAATTTAACAGAACCTTTTTTTTTCCCTCCGTTCCTGTTCACGTTGCAGTTTTATTTTTTTCCTGAGGACTTTGCTCAGAGCTGCTGCTGGTTTATCGCCGCTGAGCGTACCGGAGAGCTGAGGGTTAGCTCTGCGTGGCTTTCATTATTTCATAGATTTAAATTCGCTGCTGGATTTTGGATTCTGCTCTTCCAAAGGCGCCTCTCCCTCCCCGGTGTGGGGCCGGGCACGAGGGGAGGCGCGGGGGGGCTCGCTGAGCTCCCACCCTGCCTTCAGGGAGTGGAATTTCCCCCTCTGGCTCCGGCAGCAGCCTCGGTTTTATCCCTGAGGAATGAGGGGAGGCGAGGAGCGCGCCCCGGCCCCGCTGGCTCCTTACACCGGGTCCAGGCTCATCCCTCGAGGGGTCACGGGCGGCGCTGGGGCTCCTCGGGGCGCTGCTTTGTGCCCCTCGGGAGCAATGCTGCGGGCTGCAGAGCTTTGCCATCCCCCCACCACGAGGGCCGCGGGGCAGGGCGGGGAGCCTCGCACCCTTCTCCCATGCACCCCAATTCAACGCCTTCTTCTCTCTCCCCCCGCCCCCCCCCCCCCGTGTCCCAGCTGCACGTCCAGGAGCCCTCCGGCAACCACCTGAACGCCGAGCAGAGCCAGCCCGCCACCAGCGTGGACCTCGATTTCCTGGAGGATGACATCCTGGGCTCCCCGGCCAGCGGCGCCGCCGCCGCCCTGCCCAACGCGGAGCAGCCCTGCGACATCCTGCAGCAGAGCCTGCAGGAGGCCAACATCACGGAGCAGACGCTGGAGGCCGAGGCCGAGCTGGACCTGGGCTCCTTCCAGCTGCCCACGCTGCAGCCCGTGGTGCAGGCGGCCTCCGACGGCGCCCCGCAGATCTTCTCCGGCGGCGCCGACCTGCTGGGGCTGCAGCAGCCCGCCGTCCTCACGCACCAGGCGCTGGTGCAGCAGCCGGTGGGCGCCGAGGTGGTGAACAAAGCCATCAGCGTGCAGCCCTTCCTGCAGCAGGTGGGGCTGGGCAACGTCACCATCCAGCCCATCTCCAACCTGCAGGGGCTGCCCAACGGCAGCCCCGGCGGCGCGCTGGGCATCGCGCCCATCCAGGTGGTGGGGCAGCAGGTGATGGCCATCAACCAGCCGGCGCAGCAGCTCATCGCCAAGCCCGTGCAGCCCTCGCCGGTGGCCGCCATGCCCGTGGGCAGCTACATCGCCCAGCCGGCCCCCGAGCAGCAGCAGGTGACGCTGGCCTCCACCGGCGTCTCGCCGCAGGGCGCCGGGCTGGTGATCCAGAAGAACCTGCCGGCCGTGGCCACCACCACGCTCAACGGCGGCTCCATGTTCGGCGGCGTGGCCGGCGCCCCGGCCTCGCAGCCCCTCACCGTCACCTCCAACCTCAGCAGCCCCCTGGTGCAGGCGCAGAACGTCATCATCCACCGCACGCCCACCCCCATCCAGCCCAAGCCCGCCGGCGTCCTGCAGCAGAAGCTCTACCAGATCACCCCCAAGCCCTTCGCCCCCAACAACGCCACCCTGACCATCCAGAACGAGGCGGCCCTGCAGCAGCAGAAGGCGCAGCAGAACCTCACCTTCATGGCGGGCAAGGCGGGCCAGAACGTGGTGCTCTCGGGCTTCCCCCAGGGGCTGCCGGCCAACGTCTTCAAGCAGCCCCCGCCGCAGCAGCCGGCGCTCAGCAAGCCCATGAGCGTGCACCTCCTCAACCAGGGCAGCAGCATCGTCATCCCGGCGCAGCACGTGCCGCAGGCGGTGCTGCAGGGCCAGAACCAGTTCCTGCTCCCCGGGCAGCTGGCCGGCGCCTCGGCCGTGCAGCTCCCGCAGCAGCTCTCGGCCCTGCCGGCCAACATGGGGGGCCAGATCCTCACCGCCTCGCACGCCAGCGGCCAGGCCCACATCATCACCAGCCCGGGGCCGGGCGGGCAGCTGATCGCCAACCAGGCGCTGCCGGCGCAGATCCTCACCAACCAGAACCTCGCCGGGCAGCTCAACCTGGGCCAGGTGCTGACCTCGCAGAACGCCCACGGCACCGCTCACATCCTCTCGGCCCCCATCCAGCTGCAGCCCGGCCAGGTGGGGCAGCCGGCCCTCTTCCAGATGCCCGTCTCCTTGGCCGGCAGCCTCACCACGCAGAGCCAGCCGGCGGTGGCCGCCTCGCTGCCCGGCGGTGCCATCGGCCAGCCGGGCCCCACGGTCATCCAGGGGGTGACGCTGCCCAGCCAGGTGGCCATGCTCAACGCCGCCGACAACCTGGGCCCCGCCGTCAGCATCCAGCCCCCCTCCGCCGCCGCCGCCGCCGCCGCCAGCAGCCAAAGCCCCGGCTTGGTGCAGCCGCAGCCCGCCTCCGCCGCCGGCCTCCTCCCCGGCGCCGAGCAGTCCTCCATCCTCACCGTCCAGGCGGCCCCGCAGCCGCCCGCCGCGCCGCCGCCGCTGCAGCTCAGCGTGCAGCCCCCGCCGCCCGCCCCGCCGCCCGCCCCGGCTCAGCCCAGCCCCGGTTTGGCCTCTTCCAGCCCCGAAAAAATCATCCTGGGCCAGGCGGCCGCCGGCGCCGTCATCAGCCAGGACTCCATGCAGATGTTCCTGCAGCAGGCGAGTAGCTCTGCACCGCGGGGGGAATGCCTCGTGGGTGCTGGGGGTGGGTTTGGTGTCCCCGTGGGTGCCGGGGACGGGTTTGGTGTCCCCGTGGGTGCTGGGGACGGGTTTGGTGTCCCCGTGGGTGCCAGGGATGGGTTTGGTGTCCCCGTGGGTGCCCGGGGACGGGTTTGGTGTCCCCGTGGGTGCCGGGGCTGAGCCCCGTGGGTTATCAGGGATTGGGGATTGGGTTCGGGGCCAGCCGGCACCGCGCAGCGTCCCGGCACCGCCGAGGCTGGGGCACCCACTGGTCGGGGGTGGTTGTGGCTGGTGGGTGCCGAGGGGCGGTTAGCTGGTGGAAAATAAGGGTTTAGTGGTGGAAAATAACGATTTAGTGGTGGAAAGTCAGCGTTTTTGGGAAGAGATCGGGGCTTGTTGGTGACAAATGGGGGTTTAGTGGTGGAAAGTCATGGTTTGTTCCTGACAAACCGGGGTTAGTTGGTGCCAAATCGCAGCTTGTTGGTGAAAAATGATGGTTTAGTGGTGAAAAATAAGTTTATTGGTGAAAAATCGTGGTTTGTTGGTGACAAACCATGGTTAGTTGGTGCCAAGTGGCAGTTTGTTGGTGACAAATAATGGTTTAGTGGTGAAAAATCACCATTTTTGTGACAGATCATGGTTTGTTGGTGAAAAAATATGGTTTGTTGGTGACAAGTCATGGTTTGTTGTTGCCACATGGCAGCTTGTTGGTGAAAACTTATGGTTTAATGATGAAAAATAACAATTTATTGGTGAAAAATCACCATTTTTGATGACAAATAGTGGTTTGTTGGTGGCAAATGGTGGTTTATTGGTGCAAAGTCGTGGTTAGTTGGTGACAAATCGTGGTTAGTTGGTGCCAAATGGCAGCTTGTTGGTGAAAAATGATGGTTTGGTGCCAAATGGCAGTTTGTTGGTGACAAATAACAATTTATTGGTGACAAATAACAATTTATTGGTGAAAAATCATGGTTCGTTGGTGACAAATCATGGTTTGTTGGTGCCAAATGGCAGCTTGTTGGTAAAAATAATGGTTTAATGGTGAAAAATCAGTTTGTTGGTGAAAAAGGATGATTTGTTGGTGACAAATCCTGGCTTGTCGGTGAGAAATCGGAGCTTATTGGTGACAAATCTTGGCTTTTTGGTGAAAAGTAACAGTTTATTGGTGACAAATTGCCGTTTGTTGGTGACGAGTTGCGTTTTATCGCTGATAACGCACGGTTGGTTGGTGACAGTCGTGGATTGGTGGCAAATCTCATTTTTTTGGTGAAAAATCTAAGGCTGCTGGTGACGAATGGCAGCTAATTAGTGACAAAGCGTGGGTTGGTGGCGAGGAACCGCGGGCTGTTGGTGACAGTCGTGGTTGGGTGACAAGTTGGGGTGTAGTGGTGGCAAATCGTGGCCTTTTGGTGACGAATCTTGGCGTTTTGGTGATAATGGTGGCATTGTGGTGACAAATCTTGGCCTTTTGGTGAAGATGGTGGCCTTTTGGTGGCAAATCTTGGCCTTTTGGTGACGATGGTGGCCTTTTGGTGACGATGGTGGCCTTTTGGTGACGATGGTGGCCTTTTGGTGACGATGGTGGCCTTTTGGTGACGATGGTGGCCTTTTGGTGACAAATCTTGGCGTTTTGGTGATGAAGGTGGCGTTTTGGTGACGATGGTGGCGTTCTGGTGGCAAATCTTGGCGTTTTGGTGACGAAGGTGGCATTTTGGTGACAAATCTCGGTATTTTGGTGACCCTCCCAGCTCCACATTCAGACCTTAGCCCGGCACAGCCCGAGGGCACCCCAACTCACTCCCCGGCACCGCCGCACCCGTGGGTGCCTCCGGTTTTGCTCCGTCTCGGTTCCCCTCCCCCAAATGCCCCCCCCCCAGCCCCGCGGCACGGGGGAAGGGCCCGGGGGTGGCACTCGGCCGGGGGCGTCCCCCTGTCCGTCCCCCTGTCCGTCCCCCTGTCCGTCCCCCTGTCCGTCCGTCCGTCCCCACGTCCCCCCTCCCAGCTCCGCTCCCCCCCCGCTTGCTTTTGCCTCCGCGTCCCCACTAACCCCCCCGGCTGCTTCCTCCTCCTCTTCCTCTTCTTCCTCCTCCTCCTCTTCCTCCCCATCCCCTACAGCCCCTGGGGGCGCTGCCAGGACGGGCTGAGCTGGGTGGTCCGGGGCCATCCCCGTTAATTAATGGGACATCCCATTAACATCCCCGTTAATTAATGGGACATCCCGTTAACATCCCCATTAGTTACCAGGACATCCCGTTAACATCCCCATTAATTAATGGGCCATCCCATTAACATCCCCGTTAGTTACTGGGACATCCCATTAACATCCCTGTTAATTAATGGGGCCGTCCTGTTAATATCCCTATTAATTAATGGGACATCCCGTTAACATCCCTGTTAGTTATGGGGACATCCCGTTGACATCCCTGTTAATTAATCGGGCCATCCCATTAACACCCCCCTTAGTTAACAGAACATCCTATTAACATCCCCATTACTTAATGGGGCTGCCCTGTTAACATCCCTGTTAGTTACCAGGACATCCCGTTAACATCCCTGTTAATTAATGAGACATCCCCTTAACATCCCTGTTAATTAACAGGACCGTCCCGTTAACATCCCCGTTAATTAATGGGACATCCCATTAACATCCCCGTTAATTAATGGGACATCCCGTTAACATCCCCGTTAGTTACCAGGACATCCCCTTAACATCCCTGTTAATTAGTGGGACATCCCGTTAACATCCCCATTAGTTACCAGGACATCCCGTTAACATCCCCGTTAATTAGTGGGACATCCCGTTAACATCCCCGTTAATTAGTGGGACATCCCGTTAACATCCCCGTTAATTAATGAGACATCCCGTTAACATCCCCATTAGTTACCAGGACATCCCATTAACATCCCCATTAGTTAGTGGGGCCATCCCGTTAACATCCCCGTTAATTAATGGGACATCCCAGTACCATCCCTGTTAATTAATGGGGCTGTCCTGTTAATATCCCTATTAATTAATGGGACATCCCGTTAACATCCCTGTTAGTTATGGGGACATCCCGTTGACATCCCTGTTAATTAGTGGGGCCATCCCATTAACACCCCCCTTAGTTAACAGGACATCCTATTAACATCCCCATTATTTAATGGGGCTGCCCTGTTAACATCCCTGTTAGTTACCAGGACATCCCGTTAACATCCCCGTTAATTAATGAGACATCCCCTTAACATCCCTGTTAATTAACAGGACCGTCCCGTTAACATCCCTGTTAGTTACTGGGCCATCCTGTTAACATCCCTGTTAATTAATGGAGCCGTCCCATTAACATCCCTATTAATTAATGGGACATCCCGTTAACATCCCCGTTAGTTACCGGGACATCCCCTTAACATCCCTGTTAATTAACAGGACTGTCCCGTTAACATCCCTGTTAGTTAATGGGACATCCCATTAACATCCCCCTTAATTAATGGGCCATCCCGTTAACAACCCTGTTAGTTACTGGGCCATCCTGTTAACATCCCTGTTAATTAATGGGGCCGTCCCATTACCATCCCCATCAGTTACTGGGACATCCCGTTAACATCCCTGTTAATTAATGGGACATCCCGTTAACATCCCTATTAATTAATGAGGCTGTCCCGTTAACATCCCTGTTAATTAACAGGCCATCCCATTAACACCCCATTAATTAGCGGGGCTGTTACCTGCCCCAAAGCCCCCCCCCCCCCCCAGCACTGATCCTCCTGAGCGCCCTGGGCAGCAATTTGGGGCTGTGGGGCCGCTCCCCTCCTCCCCCCCCCCCCCCCCAACCCCTCTCCCCTTGGCTCAGCGCAGGGCAGGGGGCGACCCCCGGGGGTGGGGGCTGCGGGGCGACCCCCGGGGGGGGGCCGGGGGCTCGCGGGGCTGCCACTAACCTCTCGCTTTTCCTTCTCTGTTGCAGCTTCCCGCGGGGCAGCAGAAGCTCCCTGGAGCCTCCCCGTCCCCCTCTCTCCCTCCCCCCCCCCTGGGGGACAGCCCGCAGCTCCCCCCGGCCCCGCTGCCCCCCCAGATGCCCTCCCCGCACGCCGCCCGCCCCCCCTCGCAGCCCCAACCCCTCTCCCGCCCCCCCTCCCGCCCCCACTCGCGCCCCCCCTCGCAACCCCGGCCCCCCTCCGAGCCCCTCGCCCGCTCCTGCACCCCCCAGGCCCCTCTCCCGGGGGGGCTCTTCGTCATCCAGAACCCCCTCGCCCCCGCGCCCCCGCTGCCCCCCCTGCGCCCCCCCTCCCAGCCACCGGCCCCCTTCCAGCCCCCTTGCGAGGGGCAGCCCCCGGCCGCGCCGCCCCCGCCCCCGGACGCCCCCCACTCCCATTCGCCCCATTTCCAGCTCCAGTTCCCCCCCCAGGGGGGGGGCAAGCCCCCGACCCCCACCCCGGGCCTCCACCTGGGGGCCGAGCCGCAGAGGAGCTTCCAGCTGGTGCCCGGCCCCTTCCCCACCCTGGCGGCCGCCCCCAGCCCCGCTCCTCAGCAGAAGCAATTACTGGACAGGTTCCCGCAGGTAATTAAGAGCTAACGAGGCCTGGGGGGGGCTCCCCCCCCCTCGCCGTAGGACCCTAAAACCCCCGTCAGGGTACTCAGGGCGCCCTTGGGTGCGTGCGGTGCCTGGGGATGGGGTGGGATGGGGAGGGGGGGAGGCGGCTGCGCCGGGGGTGGGGGCCTCGTTAGCGGCCTCCCTGCCTAATTAGGGGGTGGGGGGGAGCAGCGTGGCACCAAAAATGGGGACAAAAAGGGACTGAGAGGGCAACGAGCGTGGTTTTACCGGGCTGCCTCCCGGTTTTGGGGTCTGGGGGCTCGTCCCCGAGCCCCGTGGCGTGGAGCAGGATCAGCGCGGCACGAGCAGAGCCCCTCAACCCCCCCCCCCCAAATCCCTTTTGGGGGGCACCTCCTGACCCCTCACCGCCTCCTCTCGCCCCCCCCAGGTGCCGCAGGGGCTCATCCTGCAGGCCAAGCAGCCCCCCTCCAGCCAGCCCGCCCCCGCGCTCGGCCCCTTCAGCAGCCAGCCCTCCTCCGTGCTGGTCAGCAGCCAGGGGGGGGCGGTGACCACCACGCCCGCCCCCCCGCACAGCCACGCGCCCCCCGCCGGCCCGACGCCCACCACAGGTTGGTGACCCCCCCCCCAGACCTCGTTACCTCCCCCCAGACCTCGTTACCCCCCCCCCCAGACCTCGTTACCCCCCCCGACCTCGTTACACCCCCCCTCCAGACCTCATTGACCCCCCCCCGAGACCTCGTTACCCCCCCCAGACCTCATTACCCCCCCCAGACCTCGTTACCCCCCCCCCAGACCTCATTACTCCCCCCCAATCCTCGTTACCCCCCCCCAGACCTCATTGACCCTCCCCAGACCTTGTTACCCCCCCCCAGACCTCATTGACCACCCCCAGACCTCGTTACCCCCCCCCTGACCTCATTACACCCCCCTGAGACCTCATTATTACCCCCACACACACACCTTGTTACCCCCCTGACCTCATTACACCCCCCTGAGACCTCATTATCCCCCCCCCAGACCTCATTACCCCCACACACACACCTCGTTACCCCCCCCCCAGCCTGGCATGATTTGGGTTGGGGCCATCCCTGGGGTCTTTTGGGGGGTTGGGGGGGCTTTGGGGGGTTTGGGGGGGCTTTAGGGGACTTTGGGGGGGGCTTTGGGGGGGGCTTTGGGGGACTTTGGGGGACTTTGGGGGACTTTGGGAGCTTTTGGGGTTTTCCAGCACCGCTGGTGAAGCTCGGCCCGGTGCTGGCGGGACCCTTGAGGGGGGGGGCGTGCGGGTGACCCCCCCGTGTGCCCCCCCCAGGTATCGCCGCCCCGGCGCCCGCCGAGAGCAAACCCTTCCCCAGCGCCCCCACGCCCCTCCCCGCCGGGAAAGGGGCCGCGGCGCAGGGCAAAGCAGGAGCCCCCCTCGCCATCCAGCAGCCCGCTCAGGTGAGACAAATCTCCGTTTTTTCACCATTTACCCGTTTTGCTGGGAATTTGCCCCGTTTTGGAGCGCAGCTGGACGGTGCCCCAGCAACACAACCTCGGGGCTTCGTTCCCCTGCAGGGCCAGGCGGAGACGTGGCGCTGGTTTTGGGGGGTGGCAGGGCTTTTCCCACCAGTTTCAGGGAGCACGAAGCAGAACAAAGCCTATTTTTGTGCAGAAATGGGTTTTTAAGGCACAGAATTTCCACCTGAGCAGGGAGGGGGGAAGCTCCTCCGCTTCTCACCGCGCATCGGAGGTGGAGGAGCTGGGATTTGGTGGATTGGGGACCCCAAACTCAGGTTTTTTTTTTGCTCTTTTTCCCTATTTTTTCGCAGGCGAAGCCCGGAGTGATCAGCTCGGTCTCGGGCCTGAACCTGGCCAAAGGCCCCCTGCAGATCCAGGTGGTGGGGAAGGGGCTCCCCCAGCTCGTGCCCTCGGTCCCCGTGCAGACCCCGCCGCTGGTGAGGGCTCAAGGGGGGGCTCCCCGGGGGGGCCCGGTGCCCTCCGAGCCGTCCCTGGGGCGGGAGCCGTGCTCGGGGGTCCCCCTTCACGTGGGGACCCCGCAGAGGATCCTTATATCCACCTTGGGGGGGGGGTCTCCATGCCCAAACCCCCCCCAGTTTCTTGCTCCAACCCCCCCCTCACCTCATCCCTGCCCTCCTAGAGCAGCCACCGCCCCTCCCAACCCCACTCGGGGTCCTTAAATCCCAAAAAGAGGAGGAATTCCCCCAACTGGAGGACCCCCCCCCCCCCAGTCCTACATCTGCAGGGGGTGAATCCAGCGCGGCGCCCGCCTGCCCCCCTCACCTCTGCTTTTTCCTCCCCCCCCCCCAGTATGACAGCAAGCTCGGCAGCCTGAAGAAAGCCCCCACACTACAGCCCAGCAAAGAGGCCTGGTGAGTGCACGGGGGGGGGCAAAAACCCCTCATCTTGGGCTGGTTTGGGGGGAATTTATGAATTTTCAACCCAAAGAAGAGGCTCCCCGCAGGAGTCCTCCGGGGCTCCATGGTTACTTTGGGGCTCCATGGTTATTTTGGGGCTCCGTGGTTATTTCAGGGCTGCGTGGTTATTTCGGGGCTCCGTGGTTATTTCGGGGCTCCGTGGTTACTTTGGGGGCTCTGTGGTTATTTTGGGGCTCTGTGGTTGTTTTGGGGCTCCGTGGTTATTTTGGGGCTCCGTGGTTATTTATTTCGGGGCTCTGTGGTTATTTCGGGGCTCTGTGGTTATTTTGGGGCTCCGTGGTTACTTTGGGGCTCCGTGGTTATTTATTTCGGGGCTCTGTGGTTATTTCGGGGCTCCGTGGTTATTTTGGGGCTCCTCTCCCCCTTTTTCCCAGTTTCCTGGAGCAGCTGCACAAGCAGCAGGGCGCGGTGCTGCACCCCGACTACAAGTCCTCCTTCCGCTCCTTCGAGGACGCGCTGCAGCGGCTGCTGCCCTACCACGTCTACCAGGGGATGCTGCCCTCCGCGCAGGACTACAGGAAGGGTGAGTGCTGCGGGGGCTGCCCCTGCACCCCAGCTCACCGGGGGGGTCACGGCGTGGCCGGATCTGCTTTAAAAATTAAAAAAAAAAGGCACCCGGGCTGCTTTTATAACCAAAACAAGGAAAAGGCAGCGGTGCCGGCGCTCCAAGAAGCACGCGCTCCCAGGGCAGCGCGCCTGGTGGCACCAGGGCTTTGGCCAGAAGCTTTTCCAAGCTCTGCTGGAGGTTTTTGGTGTCTCGGTGCTCTGAGAGGCCGCTGGAACACAACCCAGAGGGTGCTGCAGGCACCCGAGGGTCCTCGGGGTCATCAGGGACGGCACCCAAGGGTCCTCGGGGCCATTAGGGACGGGGCGATCCCGTGCCCAGGGGCTCCTCGGGGTGTTTTCTGAAGACCCCGAGCCACAGGGAGCCCCCCGGCTCAGAACGAGAGCCCCTCACAGCCTCCCCCCCTCTCCTTCTGCCCCCGCAGTGGACGAGGAGTTCGAGGTGGTGTCTGCCCAGCTGCTGAAGCGCACGCAGGCCATGCTGAACAAATACCGCCTGCTGCTGCTGGAGGAGTCCCGGGTAAGGCTGGGGGGCTGCACGCCCAGCAGGCGATGCTGGGGGCGTCGGGACGGCTCCTCACGGGGGGGGGGGTGGTCCTGCAGGGCCTGGCGCTGCCCCCAGCCCTTCCCGAGGGTGTCGGGGGGCAGCAACGCTCCCGAGGGGGGACGGGAGCGGTGCGGGGTGGTGCGTTGAGGCAGCTCGCCCCCACCTCAGCTCCTGTCCCACGGGAATGGGGCCGTGTCCACGGCAGGGCCTGCTCCAGCCCCGTCCTCTGACGAGTCCTCTCCCCTTTTCCCCCCTCTCCCCTTTTCCCCCCTCTCCCCTTTTTCCCCCCTCTCCCCTTTTCCCCCCTCTCCCCTTTTCCCCCCTCTCCCCTTTTCCCCCCTCTCCCCTTTTCCCCCCTCTCCCCTTTTCCCCCCTCTCCCCTTTTCCCCCCTCTCCCCTTTTCCCCCCTCTCCCCTTTTCCCCCCTCTCCCCTTTTCCCCCCTCTCCCCTTTTCCCCCCTCTCCCCTTTTCCCCCCCTCTCCCCTTTTCCCCCCCTCCCTTTTTCCCCTCTCCCCACGTCCCCCCCCGCAGAGGGTCAGCCCTTCGGCGGAGATGGTGATGATCGACCGCATGTTCATCCAGGAGGAGAAGACCATGCTGGCGCTGGACAAGCAGCTGGCCAAGGAGAAACCAGGTCGGGGACGCGCTCCTGCTCCGCTCGGTCTGCCGCCGCTCACCCCCTGCCTCCTTCCTGCTTCCCTGCCTCCTCAGAGGCCGGGCACGGCGCTTCCGCAGCCGGTCGGGAGGGGCAGGAGCGGTGCCGCGGGTGGATGCAGTGCCGTGGGAGTGGGTGCAGTGCCATGGGGGTGGATGTTGGATGCAGTGCCGTGGGTGGATGCAGTGCCATGGGGGTGGATGTTGGATGCGGTGCTGTGGGGGTGGTTGCAGTGCCGTGGGGGTGGATGTTTGGATGTAGTGCCATGGGTTGATGCAGTGCTGTGGGTGGTTGCAGTGCCGTGGGTGGGTGCGGTGCAGTGAGTGGATGCAGTGCCGTGGGTAGATGCAGTGCACGGGTGTGGATGTTGGGTGCAGTGTTGTGGGTTGGTGCAGTGCTGCGGGGGTGGATGCGGTGCTGCGGGTGGATGCAGTGCCATGGGGGTGGATGCAGTGCCACAGGTATGGATGTCAGATGCAGTGCAGCAGGTTGGTGCAGTGCTGTGGGTTTGGATGCAGTGCCATGGCTGGATGCAGTGCCGTGAGTGGTTGCAGTGCCATGAATGGATGCAGTGCCACGGGTGTGGATGCAGTGCCGTGGGGCTGGATGCAGTGTTGTGGGTGGCTCCGGTGCCATGGGGGTGGATGCGGTGCTGCGGGTGGATGCGGTGCCACAGGTGTGGATGTCAGATGCAGTGCCATGGGTGGGTGCAGTGCCATGAATGGACGCAGTGCCGTGGGGCTGGATGCAGTGCTGTGGGTGGCTCCGGTGCCATGGGTGTGGGTGCAGTGCCACGGGTAGATGCAGTGCCACAGGTGGCTGCAGTGCCTCAGGGCTCTGATCCTCCCCCCCGGGGCTCCTCCGGGTGTTTCCCCGTGGCTCCCGTCGCCCACCCTAACCCCGCGGCGCTTCCCTTGCAGACGAGTACGTCTCCTCCTCCTCCTCCCGCTCGCAGAGCCTCTCCTCGGCAGCCCTGGGCTCTTCCTCCTCCTCCTCCTCCTCCTCCTCCGGCACCGCGCCCGCCTCCGACCACCCCAAGGCTCCGTCGGCGCAGCCGGCCCCGCCGCTCAACCCCCCCAAGCTGGTGATCAAGCACAGCGGGGGCTCCCCCTCGGTCACTTGGGCCAAATCCGCCGCCCCCCCGGCGCTGGACGGCGACGAGGACGCGCTGCCCTCGCGGAGCAAGCCCCCCATCAAGACGTACGAGGCCCGCAGCCGCATCGGCCTCAAGCTGAAGATCAAGCAGGAGGCCGGGCTCAGCAAGGTGGTGCACAACACCGCCCTCGACCCCGTGCACCAGCCCCCCCCGCCCCCCCCGCCGCCCCCCCCGCCGCCCCCGCCGGTCTGCAGGGTGATCAAAGCCGCCGAGCAGCCCCCCCCCGCCGCCACCACCGCCGCCGCCGCCTCCTCCTCCACCACCACCACCTCGCAGATGAACGGCACGGTGGAGCACGGCGCCCCGGCCCCCGCCGAGAAGAAAGCCGCCCCCCCCTCCTGCCGCCTGCCCCTCCGCAAGACCTACCGCGAGAACGTCGACGCCTTCGTGGCCGAGAAGCCCCCCCCGGCCGACTCCTGCCCCAAGGGCGGCCCCCCCAAAGCCGACAAGACCCCCGGCGCCCCCCCCAAGCGGGAGGACGGCTCGCGGGGGGGCGTCATCGCCTCGCACAAGGCCCCCGCGGGGGTGGCGGCGGCAGAGAGGAGCCGGGCGGAGGAAGGCTCCAAGCTCCTCTTCCTCAGCCGGAGCGACGCCCGCGCCCTCGCGCTGCAGGACGGCGCCGCCCCCCCCAAGGGCGACGACTCGAGCACCAGTGGCCTTCTGAAGGAGCTGGCCGAGGTGGAGGAGGAATTTTACCGGGGGATGCTCAAAGCCGAGCCCCCCCCCGGCCACGCCGCCGGCTCCGGCGGCTCGGAGCTGGGCTGGGAGGTGCCGCTGCCCCCGGCCAAGCGCAGGAAGTCGGAGTCGTTGGAGGTGGACAACGCCAGCTTCTCCAGCGACAGCCCCCAGGACGACTCCCTCAACGAGCACCTCCAGAGCGCCATCGACAGCATCCTCAACCTGCAGCAACCTCAGGCCGGGGGGGGGCCGAGCAGCCGGACGCCTTCCTCCTCCTACAACTCCTCTTCCTCCCCCTTCTCCTCGCCCGCCCACCGCACGGACACCTACCTTGCCCCCAGTCACAACGGCGGCCTTGGAGCGAGGACGTTGAACAGATAACAGCGAGCGAGGACCCCGCGAGGAGCCCCCCCCCCCAAAACAACCACACGGAGCCGCCCCCCCCCCCCCCCACGCTGTTGATAGGAAGGGGCCCAGCCGCCGAGCGCGGGGAGCGGACTGGGGGGGGGCCCGTAGGTGTTGTTGGCTGTGTAATTTAGATTCTGTAACAAATGGCTAATCTCAACCCCCCTCCCGGCGGTCTATTTTCTCTCCCCCCCCCCCCAAAAAAAAATCCCCCCCCCCCCCCCATCTCAACACCTCCTGCCCCGGCCGCCGGCCCCGTGGAGTCGAAGCGGCGGGAGGCCAAAGAGGACTCTGCAGGCGCTGCCCCCCCCCCCCAAAAAAAAACGAGGCGAAATTTGGGCGCCCCCCCCCCTCTAAATTATTCCCGGGGGGGGGTTTTGGACCCTCAGCGGCCGGCCGGGGCGCCCTGAGAAGGAGCTGCAAACACTACTCACGGAAGGCAAGTCCACAGCACGCCCCCGAGGCCCCCCCAGGAATTCGGAGCGGGGTTTCCTCCTCGGCGACCCCCCCCCATTTCTCCCTGCTGCGGCTCGGGGGGGGGGGGAATCGCCCCCAATTCCCACCCCGGGCACCTCTCCCTCCTCACCCTCCTCCTCCTCCTCGCCCCTTTGGGGCCGGGCGCCGGCTCCGTCCACGCCTGGTTTCCAAATCCTCTTTTTCGTGGCTTTTTGTCTTTTTTTTCCCCCCCCCCCGCTCCCGTTTCTGCCCTCTCGGAGCCCCCCCCTCGCTGTGCCTGAGGTCAAGCCGTCACCAGACGCCGGTGCCCCGGGCACCGTGGTGCCACCGCGTGCCCCCCCCATGCCTTACTCGCTCCTCGCCCTGTTGCCGTCCCCCCCGCGCCAGGAGCCCGAGTTTTTGGGGTCAGATTGAGTGAATTTGGGGCCCAGGAAGCAGCAGCCCCCCCCCCCCCCCCCCTGCCAGGGGGTTTCTGGATCCCGGCCCCGCGCCCTGAAAGGAGCCGGAGTGCGGCGGCGAGGGGACACCCAGAAACCGCCGGGAGAAGGGCGGGCGGGAGGGCCTCGTTTGGGGCGATTTCACCGGGAAAAGGGAAAAAAAAGGAAAATGGGGACAAAAAAGCAGGCGCCTCGCGTGCCCGGGC